>VDFB02113447.1:0-14332 GCA_007258455.2 Sequoia sempervirens
TTCTACCTCTTTCCTCATCTAAATTATATACTAATTGTAGCCTCAACCCTGAGCAAACAAGAAATACATAACAAGGCTTTGAAGGAGAAGAACGTTGGCCTTCCTCCTCTGATCCTGTCCCTTGCACATGGCATATAGAAAGCAAAAAAATGTAGTAGTAAATGAAAACAGGAAATCCATTTAGTCTTGGTGGTAGTGTATCTACAAGGGCACCAAAATTTTCCAAACTTGAAAATGTCAACTGAGGGCATTAAAAACTAGAAAATAGTGAGAAAAAATTAAGTAAAATTTATGTGCATTAAAAACTACTTGCAAAAATATCATGGGTGGAATGTAAGAGTTCAAATGGGGAATTCTCATCAAGGAGAACCAAGATTAATTCCCCCACAGGTGTGAAGGTGACCACAAAACTACTAGAGGAGATATATCTCTGTTAATAGGGCTCTGTGAAAATGAAGTTTAAATCACAAGCATAGATAGTGGTATGTCTGGGCTGGGGCCAGTGATGCCCCTAGGTACCGTTCAAAAAACAATTTGCAGAAAAGTGAATAAACTAAAAGAAATTATGGCAAGAAGTGATATTTAAAAGAAAACAATTAAATAATTCAAACGTGACTATAGAGGTTGCTATACTGATTTTGTGTTGTGAATTGGGCCAGCAAGGCTTAAAGATAATACAGCTACAATTATGTTGGCTTTATATGTTTATTTATTTAGAATCCCTCAAATTAGCTTGGATCAGCTGCAAGTGCTAGCTACAGGGCTACCAACAATCCTGCACTATATGTCCTTAATCCATTGATTTATTGCTGCCCCTTAAATCTCATAGTGACTGTGATTTTGGAGCCACATTCATCAGAATAACCACACCATAGATCATCATTGTAGGTATCATCTTTAACATTTCCAAGACATTCAGGTGCATCTACCTCTACAGGTTGAGATGCTGAACAATAGAAATATTAGGAAAACATTTTCATCAGTCATTAACTTGTCAAGAAATTCTTTAGTAGAGGCTGGTATAAAGTTAACCTCAGGTCTCTGACATGTGCAATGAAACACAGCCTCTTAGAACAAAAGCTTCAAAATGATGAAAGCATAATCCTCCCATTAGGGGTCTGACTGTGCAAGAACTCTGAGAGACTCAAAGTGAAAAACTAATGATAATTGAATGTGAAAAACTGCCACCCATCCTCTCAAGGTACAGTTAATATGCTTGGAATACATCCTTGGCTTCTTTGTGCATTGCTTAATCTGGAAAAATCTGAGCAATGTTGGTGCAAACTTCACTCAATTTGGTTTGCTCCAACAATTATCTTGCTTTCATTGCTAACTCAGAGAAGCTGATATGGTTGAGAGCAGAAAACTGAACCACTGCTCCCAGTATGTAGCAAGATTAGGATAAACTACAGCTTCTGTTAGTAGTAAAATTAATTTGTTTCTTCCTTTTGACTCCCTGATGAGAAAGGACCATGTCCACCACCTTCAGGTAATCTTTTTATGCTGAAGTCTGAAATCTTTTTATGTTGAAGTCTGAAACCTTCAATCACGTTAGCCTACATATTTTTACTAAAAATCTCTTCTGATTGGACAATATCTGCTGATTTATTTGCACCTTTGAGCTTTATATTTGGTCTAACAATTCCTTCTGTTTAGTTATTATGATTGAACTTGCTAATGCCATATAAAAGCTTATGGGAATTGTGGTTGGTGGCTAATGCCACTCTGTCTTGTTCTTTCTATTATAGGGGAGAGGACCCAGTACCTGAGCATGTTCCAATAGTTGTGATAGTAGTTGTTTATATAATGCTCAATATTTTTATCAATATTAGACCAATAGTTGTGACTTTAAAGTTGTTACTGTTGATGATGACTACCCATAATTAAACAAAATGTATTCCTTTGATCTAAAAAGCAACCAATCATGTGATTCCACATCAGCGCTCAATAAAACATGCTGTGAATTCACAAGTATTGGTCTCACTTTTTTTTTGGGCCTTTTTGGACACCTTGACAAAAAGCATTCTGATGTGGCATCAAATTTGATGATGTGGCCCTGAAACCTTAGTTATAAGCAGGGGACTTGGCAAGTAAGCTGCTGTAAAAAATTGGGACTGATTTGAAATTTCCACATAGGATAATTAAAAGCGCGAAGTTAGGGTGCACAACTACTGTGTTCTCTCCCCTAGTCAATTACAATCATAATAACTAAACACGACAGTGACAAATTAAGAGAACGACAGGTCCAATGTGTGAATATAGCAAACCGCTAC
Source organism: Sequoia sempervirens (assembly GCA_007258455.2). NCBI lineage: Eukaryota > Viridiplantae > Streptophyta > Pinopsida > Cupressales > Cupressaceae > Sequoia > Sequoia sempervirens. Next base: position 2,274 of record VDFB02113447.1, read on the forward strand.
ACCGACATTAGAGGAGAGAGCATGTAATAATAAGATTTAAGGTAAAGAAATAGATATAGGTTGAGGTTTGGTGGACATGAATTTCTAACTATTATAATTTGGTAGCCATCACAAGTGATAATACAAATCAGATATGAGCCATGAAGTTATGAACTGCAATGTAGATGAAAGTGTAATCTGTTGCTGAGAAATCTGTTTCTATTGTTCAGTCAGTTGAAAGTCTTGGATACACAAGGTCAAGGACTCTAAGAAACCTTTAATTTCATGTGCAGCTATTTTTGTTGTGTGATACTTTTCTGCAAACGAAATATTTTTTGTCTTTCCTTTTCTTTTATATAAAATAAGTTTATTTATGCACAAAAAATACAGAGATTCAAATTAACAAAGCAGAAGGCCCAAAGATAAAGTGCGATCAGAACATGGAAGGTAGATCTAACCTGCTGGTATCACCAGAAGACTTAAAAAAAGAAAACCGACTTTTACTTGCGTAGGTCCAAAATACAGATTGGTGTTGTTTGTTGGTGAGAAAATATTAGGTGCCTTTTGATATGCTAGGATTTTGAATACTTTGATGAAGTAGGGAACATATTGATGAATAGCCATGTTTCCACGCCTTTGTGTTTGACCAGAGGACCCAATATTAAAGCCCAAATCAGCACTGTGATTTAAAGTAAAGCCAAGGTCAGCCATTTATTTGAGAATATTTTAATTATTAAGCAGAAGGATTTTCATCAAATATTTAAGTTCTGGCCCTCTTTCAGAAAAAGAAGAATTCTAACACTTCCACCAGCTCCCTAATAGACATAATTCCATCTAAACAATATAAATCCTTGAGGTGATAGACAGTAAACTTATATAACCCAACAAATCTGCCTGGAGCATTTAGAGGTGCAATTGAGATAAAATGTAATCTCGACAGGATGATCATCTTAATTTGATTTTGTGCTGTCTGTTTGGTGCTTTTTCAATTCTTTTGAAATTTGGGTACTGGATTGAAGGTGGAGTCTGATGTTTTTGAATTTGGAGATTGGATTTGAAGGTGGCGTTTGATCTTTTGGAATTTGGGGATTGGATTGAAAAGTTGTTTGATTTTTTTGAAGTAGGGGATTTAATTCAATGTTGTGCTTATTTTTTTAAAATTAGGGGTTTGGATTTGAAGGCAGTGCTTAATTTGTTTGATTTTGGAGATTGGATTTAAATTTAAGGTATGCTATTGAAAAATTTCACATCTAATAAATCTAAATCCAGAAATGCCATAAAGAAATAGATCTTTATCAAAAACACTGTGTGAAATCCACAAGCTGACAATTGCATATTTGGAAGTTCAAAGGCAAGACATCTTCTGAAAGAGATATATTTGCAGAGAAATCAATCATTTTTGTGATTCACTAAAGATCTAAGGCAGAGACCAAGTAAACCTCATAAAGAGATACATCTGCTAGGAAAACCTTTGAAACCTTTCATGTTCGTGTAGCCAAACATTACCATCTTATCAAAGAAAAAACTTGGAGGAAAAAGTCAAAACCCAATCATCATAAAATGATGAAACTAGAAAAATTGGAGCTCAATTCCTTTCTCAAAATTGGAATTCAGAATGTCAGCTACCTTGAAGAGGAGAGGAGCCTTTCTCTCTTCCCCTTGTCTATGTTATTTGCCTTAGTTGTAGGGCTTCTAGAAAGCATGCGAACTTCTTGTGGACTAGGTTTAAATCTTTTGTGTCTACAATGTGAATGTACACTTGCCCAGATTGATTGTTTATTTATGGTTCATAGATCCTGCTTGGTTACATGCTTTTTAAGGTGTCATGGTACTGAAATTTTACATGTAACTCTATCTGGTCACTAAACAGCAATATTTGCTTTAGAATTCTAAATGATCATATGCACTGTTTTGTTTCAGGTGGAATATTCAGTACTCTTGTTATTATCTGACCCTTTTAAAAGCAAAATTTGCATTTGAAAGATGTCAATTAAAATATTTCATATCACAGTATGCTTTATATCTTTCTGGCTTCAAAATTTGTATGTTAAGTTTTATCAAACAACAGATCCTTTTTTTTTTTTGTTGATTTTGCAGCTCAGTGTATTTTAGTGCTTGCCAGCTGAGAGATTGGATCTTGTGGCTTCATCAAGCACCCTGTTCTTTGGTTGTATAAATTTAGCTATGTACTATGAAATTTGGGCAATGAAATTGGACATTTGAATCAGAGGTCTTAGTGTACCACTGGTCTTAATGTTTTCTCAGAGGCTTTATAAGTATTGTTGTTTGCCTAGGTAGCATTTTTCTACTGATACAATAGCTGCTGCCTTAATTTGGGTTGTTTCAGCCATTAATGAGTTTATTTATACACTGGCTTATATTGCTTTAATTCACTAAATTCTCATTCAGGATGCTATGATAGGATATGACTTGTTTTGAGAGCTTAAGTCAAAGAAGGATGTCCCATACTTCTCCTTGATTTGGATTTTTAATGTCGTAGTGCCAAGCTGTAAGGAGATTTGTGTACTTTATTGTTCAATGCTTTTGTTTGGTCCGTTTGTAAGCCAATAATTTTCAGCTTGCTCCACATTTTGACTATACTGTTCAAAGGATGCCACAACTCTGAATATGGTAATAATGTCACTATCTGAATAAATATTGTAAAGAGAGTTTGACACAGGCTTAGAAACACATCCACATTTTTAGCTATTGCTTCTGTTGACAGCTGATAAACCTTTTACTAATGATTAGAAAATTGTGTATTTTCCTCTGGTCATTGTTAATGCTGTCAGAATTCAGCTTACCATGTCAATGCTCTTATTTGTTAGCCAAAATGACTATCTAGCTTGAAAAAATTTCAAACACTCCCATTATGATGATGGTTTACCTTGCCACCTATGAGTTTTGGATTTGATTATATAACATGTGATTTTGTTCTTTAGATTCTTCTTAGGTCAAACACCTAGAAAAGATTGACTTTACAATCATCCAAAATATTATTACACTACAAGCAACCATGTAGATGGCCAAGATGATGATGAAGAAGTAAATGTTATTTTATGTGCATCAATCAAAGTCTAATTTTGATAAATGCTTCATGAATATTGTTATTGAAATGATCTAGCATGAGAGAGGATGGAAAATAAGTATAATGATTTAATGCCTCCATGAAAATCCAATTTAGATTTTTATTTACTTGCCTCAAGTCACGTGCACATGGAACAAATGAAGTCTAATTTATTCCCTATAAAATTAAAAAGATTATTAAATTTATGTATTTTGGGTTTTGAATTTAATGTGCTAAGGATTCACAAATGTCATATGTAAGATAGTTTGTAAGACATGTGCGAAGATGAAATAAACAAATTATTTATCTCTAAATTGAATTTTCATATCAATTATTATCATGATTCATCAATCCAAATCATAATAGATAGGAAACCAAGTGTATTCCACAAAGGATAATAAATAACATCTACCATAAAATTATTTAAATGGTCATTTGAAACATAAATATATGTTACAAAATTCGAGTAGCAATAATTCAAAGGATGCATGTATCTGAGGAAAGGACTACAATTGCCTATGCCAGTTGATAAGACCTTATTTGATGTCACCATGCTTGCATGGTTAAAGAATTTATTGTTTGCATAATATATATGTTGGCATAGTTCACCATAACTAAATTTTCATTTACTTCTTGAGAAAATATATACATCTTTCAAAATATTGCCAATTTTCTTTGTGCTATATTCTTTATTTTATTTTGCATTTGATGTTTGTTATCTGCACTAGGATTTTTTCTTCTTAGATTGATTTGTCTTGTGCTATGTTATTACAGTAGATGCAGTGCTACTTTTTGCAACTGGGCACAATGTTAGGAATATAGGTGTGTTTGATTTATTGGAAGATGCAATTGTAGCAAGCATTGGAAAATCATCAATGAGGATGGCAATTGTTGAATCATGTTTACTGGAAAAGGTACTTTTTCTTGTCATGTTTTGATTTTGTTGTTGTAGAATAATAGGTCCAATTTATGACTTTTATATAGAACTATCTTTTCCTAGCACTGAACTACAATCTTACAAATCCTACATTAATGATCTTTAGTTAAGCACATAATAGCTCACCAACCTGTAAGAAAATGACACAAGAATTATGATAACCTCAGTATACAAAAGGCTCTAAATGATCTTATGTACATGTTTTTAATTTGACAACACAAGTTCTATAATTAATACTTAGTTTTTATTCTATCATTCTCAACTTTTTGATTTCTTATACATATTCTTAATCCTTCATTTTTCTTTTTGAATGGTAAGCATCTAGTAGAATATGAATGAATAGGTAATGATCAAATCATGAATATATTCATTAACTTAGTTATTGAACCTGCCTCTTGCAATCTGCATTTTTAGCAGCCACATTTGCAATAAATTGAATTTGAGCAGTACACAGTCTTTCTATAAGTTGATTTGATAGTTTGGGAACATGAATATAAACACAATTTGTTTGTGTACTTTATATAACAGGATTTCAACTTGATTCTATTATTAAGAGAATATATTTTAATGATATAAATGAGTAGCTTGTTGAAATGAATAAACATGTGGGATTCCAAAAATTCTACGTGTTTCTTGTCCTAAGCCATCATGAATAGCTTTTCTTGATGTTTTCTTAATGAAAATAGATGTTTGTGAATGAAATATATTGCACCTTATTATGTGAGGACACGTATCTAGATGGGTACAAAATATGTCACAGGGACCGTTACTATCGTGGGATCTTTGGATCATAAACCTCACAATCCAATTTTTAAATATAATATCTGATGTTAGAGATCCCATCTATTTTTTAAACTAACTATTCTTCACTTTTTGTCTCTTATTTGATTTCTATCAAAGTACTCTCTTTCTAATCTAGTAATGGTATATTTCTAAATTTATGCTTGTGAATGCAATTCGGGAAGTGTACTTGTTTAGTATTTACTTTTGTTGTTGTTCGCATATGACGTTTTTTGTCCTTTATGATTCTGTGGGGATTCTAACTTGGTTCACATGCTTTTTATTTTGGACCAGGTGGACAGAGCCAAGGCTGTAGAAAAAATGCAAGTGCCAACTGCAGCTGAATGTCTTCAACATCCTTTCTTCCAAGTTCTTTTTAAATTTTTAAATTTATTTAATTTTATTCTTTTAATTTCAGTATTATGTAGTTCTATATTTTTCTTGTTTCTATTTTATGACTACATGGTAAATGGAAGTCTCTAGGACATCCTACATGGTGAGAAAATGATGTTATGCAAAAACCTGATAGATTTATGAAATATGAGTCCAATCAATATTTCTACCATTTGATCAAAATAGATTGGGGACAACCTAACAAACATTTTAATTTTCTGTGTAGGAACATCAAAGAAGATTAAATTAGATTGGGATACTCATCTAAAGATAGCCCATGGTGCTACAAAAGGATTAGCATATCTTCATTGTGACTGTAACCAATGCATTGTTCACAGAGATGTAAATATATCTAACATTCTTTTAGATGACAACTTCGAAGCTCATTTGTCAAAATTTGGCATTGCCAAGTGCATTTCCTCGGCCAAAACTCACACCTCCACCTATTTTATGGGTACTATTGGTTATATTGACTTTGAATATGCAAGAACCTCAAGGCTTAATGAGAAATATGATGTTTACAACTATGGTATTGTTCTTCTGGAGTTGCTGACAAACAAAAAAGTTGTGGACAATAACTCAAATTTACTTCAGTTGGTAGGATTTGTGATTGGTGATAAAGAAACCAACAAGATATGAAGATGAAGAGGTAAATGATCACATTTTTTAAGGGATATTTCAATGGCAAGAAAAACAATGAAGTAACAATTAACATGGTCATAAGATGATAGTAATCAGAATGAGGGCAGCCTACAGATGATTGGAGTTTTATCACAATCATAGAATGAATTTTCCTTTGCAAAGATGTATCATGTACTTATGAATTACAAGGGTAAGGGACTGTAGGTTATGATATAAAAGAACAGTCATGCACAAATGACAATTAGAGGATCAACAAGCATTACAAGGGTAAGAGACTGTAGGTTATGATATAAAAAAATAGTCATGTTCCTATTCTTTTGTAAGCTATTGAATAGCATAAAGACAAGGTTTTGGAGTAGATTTCAGCTAGTTTTTTTCTCTCTCAACAATTTATTGTAATCTTTCAAGTTCTTTCATGTTGGGACAACAAATTGTAACTCCATTTTCAAGCTTACACAATTGTATGTAACATCTTTTTGATTAATAAAATAAGTTATTTTTACCTTCTCATTGTTGTTTTATTGTGCAAATCTTTTAGATAGTTGATAAGTGATCTTTTTGATTAATAAAATAAACTACCAAATGATGACAATTAAAAATGCACTAAATATACAATTAAATCAATGACTAAATTAATGACTAAATATATGACTAAATAACTAAATTAATGACAAAATATATGACTAAAGTAATGGCTAAATTAATGACTAAATATATGACTAAATTAATGACTAAATATATGACTAAATATATGACTAAATAAATGACTATCATGATTAAATAAATGACTAGTTAACAACAATCAATGACTAAATTAATGAATAAATAAATGACCAGTTAACAACAATCAATGACTAAAGTAACAACTAAATCAATGACCAAATCAACTACCAAATCAATGACTAGATAAATGACTAAAATAGTTTAGTCATAAATTTGGTCGCGTTATAAATGACCGGAAATAAACTACTAATGGTCACATGACCAAAATTAGTCATTTATATGCAATATTCAGTAGTTTATTTAGTCATATATTGTTGTTTTTGTACTAGTGCAACTTTCTTTTCTTTTCCCAAAATATCTCCTCCGAGAATGAATTTTCAACAATTAGATAACAAATTTCTAACTCACAGTTATCTCAAACAAAATATCTTTTCCCTCAACAACCCAGATATTTTCCATCCACATGCATTTAAATAAAATAAAACAATTTACTAATTGCAACCAATTTAAATATTCTTATTTATTTAATTACCATTTATTTTTAATAATAAAATTTACTCAACAACATAACCAACTTAAATTAATTAATTAATTTATTCTAAAGCCTTCACAAAAATAATTCAATTAATTAAATATTTAAATCAAATACACATTTAATCTATCAAATTAAATTTGCACAATAATAAAATACCTAGAACAACAATGATAAGAATAAGACCAAAACTCAAACTGACGACACACTGTACTAGGGTAAAGGTATGCCTAGGTAGCCCGTTACTATCTCCCAATATTACTGTTGAGTAGTGGACACACTCAAACTTGTGAAACCAGGTGAAGCTAATGTCCTATACTTGCAATCCTGCAAACAAACAAATGTCGTACATGTATACCGATAGTAATTCTTACACATCGTGAAGAGAGAATCATGGAAATCACAGGGCACTTGCAAGCGAGTGATGCAATACTGTTCTCTTCACCAATACAATGTCACATCAATTGATGAGATAATATATCAATTAAACTACAATAAGCAAATATAGCAATGTCATCACAACTAAGCATCTATGCAAACATAAAGCATATTAACATAATCACCATGCATATAATGTGTCATCACATCAATATAGTCTATCATCGCTCCACTGTCATCGATAGAATAACCATAACATAAAACATAGTCTAACAAAGTATCTGAGCTATCAAGAAAACATAACAAATCAGAGGGGTGTCACATATTTAACTTTTGTATGGGTAAACTTGTTTATGATGAACACTTATAATTTTATTTTAATTGAATATGATTTTTTATTTAAATTATTTTATATGGTAAAGGTATACAAATTTCACTATTTTACTTATACTAAAAAAAAATAAAAGCAATGACTTATTTTAATTTAAAAGAAACTTGTTTAATAATAAAATAACTTAAATAACTTAAATTAATCACAGGTTTAAAATTATGTTAAAGAAAGCATAACTTATTTTAATCATATACTTATCACTATATGTTTTCTCATATTTATAGGCAAGGAAAATTTCTCTAAAATTAACTAACATTTTCATCATGATGAAGTGATGGTAAAAATAACTAATTTTTTGATTCATCAAACTACAAATCTTCTGATGAGGGTAATTGTGCTTCAACTACAAATCTTCGAATGAGGTTCACTTGTGAATTGTAGGGACTGATTACATCAACATCATTCACACAAACACCTCAATTCACAAGTGCTTCAACAATCTAATAAACATATGTCATTCAAATTTGAAAGTCAGACATGAAACGTTGTAGACCTTCATCAAATTTTGATAATGCCTATTCAAGAAAGAGTAGTATGCAACAATGGCTGCACATTTTGAGCTTGAGAAATGTATCTTCAAAAGAAAAGATGCTTCTTAGGATTATTTATGGCATTGTGCACTTTTGTTTTTGGAGCCGGTAATATATTGTTAAAAAGATTAAAATAAAAAAGCTTGTATTCTTATCATATTTCTAATCCATTAGAAAAGAGATTACAAATTGAACAAAACAAAGATGTACCTGTATTGAGAAACAATATTGATCTGTTTGGATCCAAAACCTACAAAAAACTTGTCTTAATCATAAGTTGCATTGTACAACAAGAATCACCTTCTGCCATGATAAAAAAAGAAGGAAGAGCTATATTTTGTATACACTAAATCCATAGCACAGAGAGAGGTTAAAACATGCTAGAGTTGGTCAATCAAAACAATGCTCCTACAACATCTTGACCATCCAACTATTTGACACAATCAAAACAATGCTCCTACAACATCTTGACCATCCAACTGTCTGACATAATAGCACATAGAATCATAATGAACAATAGAACATGATGGAAATAATAAGGATTATGCACATAGCCTTCTCTGTAGGTATAGGAAAATAAAATAAGTACAAAACTTGTAAGAAAAGCATCTTACCTCTCTTAGCCACAAACTTTGTTTAGGTACCCCTTTAATCTCAAGCCAAGCATCTTCCACTGCAAACAACCCACACCGTAATCTATTCCCATATATTAATACATTGGAGAGCTTCATCACACCAACACACATTCAAATGCATTGAGAGGAGTAAATCGAATGCAGTCAGAGAGAGATAGTTATAATAACTAAATTAAATTTTTCAAATTCCTTCATCCACTTGCCTATGTAAGTGAATATAGGGTTATTTTTAAAAAATAACTAAATTATTTATGAGCCCATAACTTCCACCTGCCTATCATTCTTTACCAAGAATATTCCTTAAATTCTTTCATTGTATAACACCTCTCGACCTAATAAAAATAATTGTAATTTTTTAAAAAGTTGTTATAAATACATTCTAATTACTTTTAACATAGAGTAGGAAAAAATAAATTAAAGTCGAATCTAAAACTACAAAAATATATATTCATGGCTATAAATATTGATTTTAAGTAATAAAATACTTAAAATGAGAGGGTAGTTGGTGAAAAAACAAAATCCTTCAAAAATGGCGAACAAAGAGGTAATACGGTTTGTGGAAAAAAATAAGCATTAAAAAATGGCAAACAAGAGGCTAGGCATCATTCATTTTACTCTTTTTTTGAGTTTTTGTGCTTTGGAATAGAAAACCTTGCCCAATGAAAATGAGGAGAAATTGTTTGTTTTTATAATTTGTGTAAAAAATGATTTGTTTGAGCGATAAAAATTTTACAAACATTGAAGTGGAATTTTTTGAAAAAAAATTAATAGTTTTTTATTGGTTTAAAGTAAAAAAATTAATCACTAGTTAAACAGCCCCCCATGGGCGGAACTAATAATAATGAATAGAAAATAAAAAGGTGAAAAAAAGAAAGAAAAGAGTAAGATTGTTATGAGTAAAATAATTATATAGTTAAATAAGTATTTTGTTTTTAATTATAATTATAAGTTAAGAATTTAATTGAAATACATTATTATTCAATAATAATTTTATAAATATATAACAAAAATAACACACATCATTTTTATTAATTTAGTTAAATAATTTAAGATTAATATTATATATGTTTTAAAATAATTTATTTCTATATCAACCTAACTATTTTTTTTGATAACACATTAAATTTTTATATTCTTTTAATATTATAATTAATAATTGACAACAAAATAATATATATAAAATTGAAGATTCTAAATTTATAAACATACAAATCGAGCTCCCCGTCACCTATTACCTGCTCAATGGGCATCATGTGGTTGGACTGCTAGTTTAACTCTTTCGCTGGAACAACTCTTAACTTGATCATTGATTTAAACAGATTTATTTTTATTTCCCTGTCAACCAGCCTAGAGATTACTTATTTTTTCTCCCCCTCGCTTAAAACAATTTGAAGGAAGCATCTAGTTTCATTATCATCTAACGTGGAGATTAAACCCTCACGAATTACTCAATTTAGTCCTCATCGCCTATGAGATGTCCAGTCCTCATCAACTATGATGAATTAAAATACATATTTTTAATTAAAAGTGTTTATGTTAATTTTTTTCTCTCTACCACGTTGCAACTTCACTTGCAAACTTTGCACATTTTTCTCTTCTGCATCGTTGAGAGAAAGACATCAATTTGTGCGAAACTTGAGGTATGCCACTTGTTGCCCTGATTTTACCGACATACCCTAGGTTTCTATGGTTTTCTGAATGCTTTCTTTTAAATTTGCAAACCCTAGATTCATATAGTATTGTGCCCCCAGTGAAACCCCATTTTTGTGCTTCCTGCCTTCTCGGGATTTATCTCGTCCATCATCCAAGCCTGTTCGCAGGTATTTCATTTTTCCTTGGAGCCCCTGCTTGTAAATTTGAGGTCTGTGCAGCTGCCACTGCGGGGGATGAGGTATGGGCATCTTTGGAGAACTGATGACACCTTCAAAGTCGGGTTATTTTCATTATTTTTAAGGAATGTCATATCCGCACAAGCCTCAGAGAGAATCGGTAACCTGAAAACCTGCCCAAAATTCACATTAAATTGATGCCAATAAAAGGGCATAAATTTAATGTTGCATTAACTAAATATTTATATTGTTAGATATAAATTTTGTAACTGAAAACCTGAGAATCAGTTCAGCTTCAATTTCTGGCCATTTTTTTGTCTCTAAACCAATATCTCAGCTGCCTTGAACAGATATCAGTATAAACAAATCATCCCCTTCTTCTGGACCTTGAATGTCACAAGAATGGCTGTTGGGCATTGTTTTGATATTTATTTATGCATTTGTTTTATTTCAGGTTTTGCTATTTCATAATATTTTTTTCCTCCAGTTATGTGTTACTTCATTGGAAATTCACTAGATGTTTCCATTGGGACCTTTGATCATGCACATTTTCCAGTCCTCTTAGTCGTTCTTGCCCACTGTAAGACACTAATATTTAATCAAAATAATTTAATTTTTAAATAAACAGGAGAAATGGTATTTGTCGTACAAGATTTAATGTGCAGCAGATCATGTTTCCATTATCCAGTTTTTGAAGCATGATATGACTACTACCAATACATCACAGGAATTGACATCGGCTGAGAAGATTAATGTTCTAGTGTTTTTGTGCACATCCACAGCATTGCTTGATAATGCACCATGACAATCCATGTGACTTTCAGATGGAAATGAGCATGTTGCAGATGGAAAACAAAGGTTTTATTCATGCACTTAAAAGAAGTCATATGCTTGAGTTTGATTGAGAAGTAAACATGATGGCCTACATAAGGCTCTCAAAATATAGCTTCAATGGTCATCCTCAGAAAGTATTTCTCTGGGTAAGAGAAAACATGTGAATAGGTTTGCTAATCTTTTTCATTTCTGATTTTGGACTTAATTATAATCTGGCAGAAATTTCCTATGGAGAACTGGATGAATTGTAGTAGAATTCCTACCTCATGGATTTCAAACAAAGTGTCTTCTTTATATTTGAAGTATGTAGTGTCAGCCATTGGTGTTACAAGAGTTTACAGGATATGTTCTTTATGGTGCAGACACGATCACCTATCCAAGTCCACTTAGTTCTAGCCATTTCCCATGA
>VDFB02113448.1:0-27111 GCA_007258455.2 Sequoia sempervirens
GAAAACATGTATGTATATTGAATATTTAAAGCAAATGCATACATATATTATGTGTAAACATGTTTAAACCATAAACAAACACATGTACATATATGTAAAGGGATTCAATACATATAAACATAACACATATTATAAGAAAAGAGGCAAATGTATGTATATATCATATAAGAAAATATATGTACATATATCATAAAAGCAAAATATAAATTTAAGATCATCAAATGCCGAATACTAAAGATCAAAAAATAAGCAAATGTATGTATATCATATAAGCAAGTGTAAGTTAGAGATCATCAAATATCAAATACTAAATTTTAAAGATCATCATATAATCAAATACACATCATGTGGTAAAGATCATAAATCTAGAATGCATGGCCTAATATGAATGTCTACTCCTAGACGAATGGCCATCTGAATGAGAACGGTCCCGCTCTGATGGATGTGCTGAGCCCTGCAAATAAAATTGTGTACAAGATGTGTTAAATACATATAATTTATATTAAACAAATTTTATGAAAGTTATTTTTAAATGAACTTGTATTTTTAAATATCAATCTAGAACTTGTATTTATCTATGCATACATAAATGTATATTTTATGAAAACTCACATGTCCACTAATAGCAGATTCATCCACAGAGTCACATTGATCATGCACATGATCTAGACCAAGGCTAGGAGTGACATGAGGTATGTCCACCTACAATATATATATATCAGCACATGAATATCTAGTTAAAACTAAAATTTAAAAATAATTGAAACATGCACATGCACACATACATGCACATGTATACATACATACCACATTATACGATATTGGATGACCTAAGTCCTCTGAAACAGTCACCTCCACCATATCCACCAAACGGTCAAGCGACGAATAAACATCTGCATCCATCTGATCTATCCCATGTCATGCTAGAAATGATGAATGTAGAGGACTATTAAGGTGAGATGGCATCGGCGATGATGAACCCGAGAACCAATCAACATATCCAGTCAAAACCCATGAGTACGTGCATTTCTGGTATGAATTGTAGGGTGGATTACATTTTGCACACTAGTGCTGGTGAGTGATGGGATCCTGGAACTGAACAACCTCTATGTCTCAAATGATCTCTAACATGCTCTATACCGATCCCATTGTCTGATGCAATGTGGGCATATGCCTCCAACAGGTCCTCAGCCAAACAATGTAGAGTCATGTGTGACATATCTCCTGTAAGTGCATCAAGTTGTGTAGGAGTAGGGATAGCCGGCCATTGTAAAAAGGATCCATGGTGGTCCGTGTTGAAAATGAATTGTGGATGGGAATGTCTAGATATCAAAATCGCCGACCTACATGATCATGGATATCCCTGGTAGGGTGGCAGCCGCAGTATCTCTCGGTGTCGATTGCTTCCTTTTTGGGGAGAACTTAACAACAACCTCATCTGCTACTAGGGCTAGAGTTGGGGTGAGTGGGAGACCTATCACCAGCCAATGCCTAAACATTGGGGTGATATATGCAACTGATGGGGTGGGCCTATTAGCAATCCTGCCATGCCCCTAACCAGCATATGGTGGAATGTCCAAGTAGTTAACTTTGAGGCCCAAATGGACCTCAGCATACAACTGCTAAACAAAATACAATGGAATCTAGTCATTGTTTGAGTATAGACCATGTCTTTGTGAGAAGTTATTGGGTAGATCAATGAGGCCACTTAGCATGATCGACACATCTAGTGACACAGTATCCCCTGAACCATACGCACATTTTGATAAAATGGAAAACAAGTGGTTTTATCCATTTCTTTGGTGACACTATCTTTGTATTTGTTCAAAGGAGCGTCACCATGTACTTCCTGCATGTGGGAAAGAATAGCAGTCACTCTGTCTAGGGAATATGCACTAGTCCTCTCAAGTTCATCTTTTAGTTTTTCTAGACTATGCAATATTAACATGCATGGTTCACTATATATCCCCGGGTTTGCACCCTGTGCTAATGAATCTCTCAATTTTTTAATCTCATTACTAGTATTTACAAACAAAGAATCTGGCATAGGTGGAACATGATCTACATTTTCCATGTTATATATATATATATAGTACACCTAAAAAAGCAATGAGACTTTGGTAAATAATATATCTAGATACAAAGAGAATACAAATCTAAAATAGAACTTGTAATAATTCATCTACTCATCAATAATATTTTCATACTATTAACTTGATTTAAAAAGAATTGGAAGACAACTATAATCTATAACATCATAAATGGTTCAAATTTTAAATAAAACGATGAAAGAAAGAAAGAATAAGAATACAAAGATTAGAAGTATAAAATCATTTTATGAAAATAATTGGGGATAAAAATATTTAATCTAATAGTTGTTAACATAAATGTAGACACAATTACTTATAGCCAAGAACATCAAAAATTATAGATTGGAAAGAAAAATAAATATGTCATATTACTTGAATCAAATCTAATAAGTTTGACTTCATTGCATAGTTGTTATAAATATCTCATGAACCAATGAGAACTCAAGCGATGTCCTCAAATTACATAGAAAGAGAGAACCTAAATGTGAAAAAAAGAAATTCAAAAATCCATCTTTTTGTAATGAGTTTTGTTGCATTCATGATTCAAACCCCAAAATGGAACTTGCCAGAAATTGATAGAGCATAATAGAATTACAGAAGAGGCAAGAGGTCATCAAAACCATTCCCGGTATGGAGGCTTCAAAATTTCAATGAATGGTTTCCAATAAGATGTATTAGCCAAAATATTCAAATTTTTATCTGATTACTAAAGATGTACAAAAATGAGACCTTTACTAAATAAATTTCAAAATGCATCATTAAATGTATATTAACATCATCCGCACTCTAATTAAGAACATTAAAAACAACACCAACACAAAGAGATAAAATTAAAAAGTTCCAACTAATGATGTTATAATAATCCTCCCCAAGTTGATCCTCTCATCCCAATCATCATACTTAATGTTTTGGTACTTGAATCATGTTTATTATATTATGTGCTCCTCAACACTATGTAAATTAGAACTCTTAATAAACATTTTTTTTAAGAGGAAGCATTTTCTCTTTCTATTACCATAATGATTATTCTTGTTTTTGTAACTTGGTATTTCTACTTGTAGATTTTCAACTTTTTATTATGTAAATCATTCTTTGATACCCAAGTAGTTTGAAGACCCTTTTAAGATGAAGAAAATATAGATTTATCATTTGTAATCCTCATCCTTCCTTGCTACATGAGTAATTTTTTTTTATGAAAACCATGTTTAGGAATGAAAATATCCAATCCCTTATGCTTTTGAACTAAAGTTTGCAATGCTTATGGTTCTTTTGGCCTTATAGATTCTTGAATAATTTTATAATATAAAACCTACATATAACCTACTTTGGCTCTAATAATTGTACACCCTTTAGGAATTATAAATTATTGCATCTTGTCTTGATTTTTCCACCATTGTTATTCCTTTTGAAATTTTTACAAATTAGGCAAAGAATCCTTGCACTTATATAGAGGATCCTTAGGTATGTTCTTAAAATTATTTAAGGTTAAATGACTTAATCTAAAATAAAGGCATATACGGATCTCTTGCAATTGTAACCTCTTTACTAGTGTGAACATATTTGATACCTTGATGGCATAACATAGATGATGTTGCTTGATATTGCTTTATCCATGGATACCCAAATAAAATATGAGATACATCTAAAGAAGAAAGAATATGACATAGAATAAGAACTTCCCTCATCTTTTAGACCAAAAAATTAAGGTAAAATAATGTATCATATAGTTTCAATCAACATATCATTAGTCAATTTTAAATAAACCCTCAAATATGCATATGCTTGTTTATAAAATGATGATAAAACAAAAATTATTCAATGCATACATTTTATTGGTGAGTAAGATCAATAAACACACCCTTACATGGTTCATGATCCACAAAAAACCAAAGGACCATTATAATTATTTGGTAATATCTCACAATGTGAAAAAGGTGTCAAAAAAATTAGCATACCTAAACCGTAAATTGATTTGTCATAAAGTGGGTTGGTAGCTTAGTGGTGGAGATTTGCATCCTAACTAGTTCATGGAAATTTCAACATGGTATTAGAGCCAAGCTAGGTGCATTTGACACCTATGTTGTGGCTCAAGGGAGTGTGTTGGAGAAATGATACACACCTAAGCCATAAAAGGACTCATCACAATGTGAGCCATTAGCTCAATAGTAGAGCATCCTAACACCAAATGGGAGGTCCTAAGTTTGAATACTGGTTAGTCCATAGAAATTTCTATAAAATTCAATCACTAGTACATAAGAAGAAGAATAAGTACCCTTATAATTTTTATTAATACCAACAAATCATTCCTCACATGTAGGTGAATCAATGATTTCAAGCTTGTCAACATGTATATGTACCTCAATCTCATGACCCTCATATAAAACCATTTTATTAGATTTATTTAGTGTAAAATATTTAAATTTTCATTAGGAGGAACAATTAAAGGATTGACCCCAATATTAACCCCCTCAACCTATTTTTTTTTATCAATCAAATCCTTAATCAATTATTCCTTAATCCCATAAAATGTTGAGTATAATTACAATTAACTCTACAATTTAATAACAAAATTCTTTCTCATTATATCTTCTAGGAATAACCTTAGATTTATCTAATGGCCTAATAGGAGGAAGTGTAATCATGTTTGCACTAAGTAAATTTTGAAGCACATTTTACAAAGGAAAAAGTTGGAGGCTTTAGAGTCATAATATTAGAAACATTTATAATGTATAGTTTGTACAATGGTCATTTCCATTATTTTTACTATCCTTTTGGAAATAATTTTTCTTTTCAAATTTACAAGGGTAGGATGATGTAGATGAAGCATTAGAAGATCCATAATTAAGTGTGGTATCCTCTAACAACTTTGGTTCTTAACATTCATCTCACTTGCACATGCAAATGTTAAGAATGTATATACTTTGTAGATCCTTGTTTACAGTCAAAAAATCTAAAATAATAAACTTCAATCCAACATTCCCAATATTTGCATTGACCAATTTCAATATTAAAAAATAGACCCAAATGGAAGATAATACAATCATTTAATAGCATAATATTTTAAATTTCATGGGAAGAACTTAGCCAATAACTTATCATCATACACAAAATCCAAATATTTAGCACTAAAGAACCTTGAATGTGTCATGGGATCTCCTTTAACATTGTGCATCTCAAATCTAGGATCCAAAAATCCAACAAAAAATGGATATGTAAAATTTTCAATAGAAATTGAATTGTGTTTGATTTTTATATGTATGTCTTTTTTTGTTTCCATTAGGTAAGGAATCAACATTACTTTTCATCTCAACAAGACTTTAAACATTAATGTCAAGGGTAGATAGAAGCACACTAGGATTAA
Organism: Sequoia sempervirens; assembly: GCA_007258455.2. Classification (NCBI taxonomy): domain Eukaryota; kingdom Viridiplantae; phylum Streptophyta; class Pinopsida; order Cupressales; family Cupressaceae; genus Sequoia; species Sequoia sempervirens. The sequence continues at coordinate 5,452 of VDFB02113448.1, forward strand.
GGACATGAATGAAAGTGGCAAGATGAGAAATGGAAGGTGGTGTATAAATTTGTCGTGACATAATAAATGAGTGTGGAGTGACAAAGACTTGCGTAGGAATATCACAGTGAGGGGAACATGGGAAGTGTAAACAAAACTAATGAGAACTAAAAGAAATGTGGAGACAAAGACATAATGCATCATAATAAGTAAGCATGAGATGAGATCTAGGAAAAAGGAGAGGATAAATTTGGGAGATTTGGTGGAAGGAGAAATAAATTGCATTATAAGATAGATAGTAGTAAAACAATAAGGAGGAATACATGAAGAAGAAGCTTGGGATGGAGGGAAAATGGCACATCACTAAAAGGGATTATTGAGCTTATCCTTTTACCTTTTTAACTTTAAATACTTTCTTTCCACATGGCTTATTAATCAACATGAGTATATGAAGGAAATCAATCATTGTACTAGGATTAATATTACTAATAAAATTTGCAGAATCCAAAAGAAAGGTTGTGTGCATCAAAGCTATATCTTGATTACCGTTTTCTCAACAAGGGCCTCATGGTCAAATGTTTCTTCTCCATTATGATAAATTTAGTATCATGCATATTCCCAATCATACCAATTTTAGCTTGATTCACAACCATGGTGGGATTGAACTATGACTTCTTATAGTTAGGAAAAGAGGATTATTTTGGTATTAGAAGGAAATAAGGATCGAACAATGTTTAGATTTGATTAAGAAATTAGACAATGAGAAAGCACTTAAATCTAAAAAGTAAATAAGATTCAAGAAAACCTTTATGGCCAAATCGTAGGACATACCAAATTAAATGGCTTTGCCAAAATGAAAAGAAAATAATTTCTTTAGAGTTTTCTTTTCTAATTAGCTAGGATAAATAAATACAATAAGTAAATACACAAATTAGCTTCGAACATACAATTGAATTTAAAAATACTAGACAAGCACACTATAGAATTGACAAAGAGGGTTAGGGTTTTTAGCTTCATTTGTTATATGGAGATATTTTATTGTAATGTACATAATCAATTATATGATTCTTGATTTTTTATAAGATTTAATATTATGACACCTTAACAAACCAAGATATTACTTTCATGGTTCACTCCTACATGTATGTAATTTACATTTTCATCTACAAGTTTGACCCTAAATTTGTAGTTTTAAAATTATTTTGTGACATATGTGTTTAGTTTATTTGTTGTGTTATTAGTTGGATGATAGTTAAGGTGTCCACTACGAAATGGTAGATGATGGGGAGGTGATGTTGGAGCATTTGACACTTGAAATAATGTTGTAGATGCATTGAAAAGGTGTAGATACATTGAAATTATAGACCTCTCATCCCCTAACAGATAGTTGATAGTTTTGATATTCATTTTTCTCATGAAAGGTGTTTAACAAGACAATAATATATGCAAAATGGGGAAGAAAAATACTATATTGAAAATGCTTTAAAAACTTTCAAACAAGTGCAATTTGAATTCAACAAATTTTTAAAAAATTGCATTTATTGTTTCAAAATTAAACAAATAGATGCATTTTGAACTCTAAAAAAATTGAATTTTAAATACCTAGTGTTCAATAGTGCTCGATATGCAAACTGGAATGATGAACTTTGAAGAGACGAACAGAAATTTGCTTTCGCCGAAGAGAGAAACCTTGTTTGGTCGCCGTCACAGACTCTGTTCGGCATGCACACCAAGGACAGTGACTGGTAAAAGAACAAAGTAAAAGTGACAGTTAAAATGAAACAATTTTTTTTTTGTCATATTGAAGGGGTGCGGTCGAACCCATGTTCGACTGAACCCATATGAATATTTTTTTTTATTTGGGATTTCATTGGTTCGGTCAAACCATTTGGTTTGGCCAAACCCATTCAGTATGGTGAATGGAAAAAATCCAAAATTTCCTTCCTCTTAGAAAGTGTAAACCACTATTCTAAGGTAACCCTCTCTCCATAATAGTATTAATATACTTACTCTGACTAAGCCAAAGTTTTCTTCTCTTCTTGTCCTTGGTTATTTCCATTCCTAGAATATACCTAGTTGCACCAAGATCTTTCATTTTGAACTTTGCAGACAATTGGGATTTTAGATCAAAAATCATTAACTTACTATTGCTTATGAACAACATATCATCAACATAGAGCACAATAATAAGAATACGATCACTTTCAATTTTGAAGTACACATAGTGATCATACTTCAATCTTACAAATCCTAATGAAAAAAAAAAGGTATCAAACTTCTGGTACCACATTCTAGGAGATTGTTTTAATCCATATAGAGATTTTTTCAGCTTGCAAACTAGATTTTCTTTACTTTTTTCCACAAAGTGCTCAGGCTGGGACATATAAATTTCTTCTTCAAGGTCACCATGAAGAAATGTTGTCTTCACATCCATTTGTTCAATCTTTAAGTCACACGCTATTGCAAGTGGCAAAATAAATCTAATAGACGTTAGCTTAGCTATAGGAGAAAAAATTTCTCCATAATCAATTCCCTCTACTTGGGAATAACCCTTCGCAACCAACCTCGCCTTATACTTTTCCACACTGTCATATAGACCTATTTTCTTTTTAAATACCCATTTACAGCCCATAGCTTTTCTGCCTTCAGGAAAGGGCACCAAACTCCAAGTATCATTCTTTTCTAATGATGCCATTTCTTCATTCATGGCTTCCAACCAAGAGTTTGAATCAAACATTCTAAATGCCTCTTTCACAGTCCTAGGCTCATCAATGCTAGAAATTAAAGCATAAGAACAAGTAGAATCTAACATAGAGAACCCATACCTATCAAGTTGCTTTCTTTCATGTGTTGACCTCCTCACAGGCTGAGGCTGAGGTTGTTGTTCTTCTTTAGAACTCTCAAAACTGCTTGAGCTCTCCTCATATTTAGGAACATTTTGAATTTTGAATTCCTCTTTATCTGGTGTTGGAGGAATTTCAACTACATCCTTTTTATCTTCTGATTTTGTCTCTAACTGCAGATCTAAAGTAGAAGGCTTCAGCTCACAAAAAATAACACTTCTATATAAAACCTTCTCAGTATAAGAATTCCAAAGCTTGTATCCTTTTATGCCAACACTATAACCAATAAAGATACATTTAATAGCCTTGTTTTCCAATTTAGATCTTTTTTCATTTGGAACATATGCATATGCCTCACAGTCAAAGACACAAATGTGTCTTAGAGGGGGCTTCTTTCTAGGCCATGTTTCCAAAGGTGTTTTCTCAACAAGAGTGGAATTAGAAGAATGGTTTATTAAGTAACATGCTATTGCAATTGCCTCAGCCCAAAACTTCTCCTCCAAGTTAGCACTGCTCAGCATACTTCGTGCTCTTTCCATCACTGTCCTGTTGAACCTTTCTGCAACTCCATTTTGCTGTGAAGTGTAGGGTGTAGTTTATGTTTTTTAATTCCATGATCTTTACAATACCTTTCAAACTCATCAGAGCAAAACTCATTGCCATTGTCAGTCCTTAAACATTTTTTTCCTTCTAGTCTGATTTTCCACAAGGTTTTTAAATTCCTTAAAATGACTGAACACTTCTAATTTACTTTTCAAAAAATAACCAAATGCCCTTCTTGAATAATCATCAATGAAGGATACATAATATCTTGATTTAGACAAAGAAGGAACATTCACTAGAGCAAAAACATCAAAATGTATGTAATCAAGTAAACCATATGATTTGTGAGGACTAGAGTAAAATGAAACATGGTGTTATTTACCATATATACAATTGTCACAAAACTCAAATTCGAGGTTACAATCATCAAGCCCTTCAACCAGGTTTTTACTTTTCAAGGTTTATAAACCTTTTTCACCAATGTGGCATAGCCTATGATGCCAAAGCATAGTCTTTTCTGCTGGAAGTTTAACTTCCATAGAGTTTGCACAATCAAGAAATTTTTCCTCTTTTTCTCCATGAGTAGCCTTCTGTGACTTTGCAAAGACACTATTACATTGCACAACAAGTGCATCTAGCTTATACAAGGTACCAATATGTGCACCCCTAGCTAGCACCATTGAGCCTCTAGTCATTTTGCAGCCATTTCCAGAGAATGAGACTTGAACTCCAACATCATTCAGCTTACTAACAGAAAGTAAATTTTGAGCCAGACCTAGTATATGCATTACATCATTGATTCCCTTTACTCTGCCATCAGGGAACTAAATTTTGACTCTTCCACGACCAACTATTTCTAGAGAAGAATCTCTTACCAAATACACCCTTCCACCATCGTATTTTTCATACTTAATGAACCAGTCTCTATGAGATGTCATGTGGAAAGATGCTCCAAAATCAATAAGCGAGACATCATCTAATGCCTAAGTTGCCAAGGCTGCAATGAAAGCGTCTGCATCACTCTGAGAAGAATCATTTTCAGAATTCTTCTTCTTCTTCTTTTTCTCCTCTTTGAAATCCTTATGGAAATTACCAGGTTGTCCACAATTCCAGCACTTGACCTTGGAATTCTTGCCGGGAGACTTTGATCTCCCTTCTAATTTTGATTTGGACTTCTTGTCCTTCTTTCCTTTTTCTTTTGATCTGCCTCTAACAACAAGAGCCTCCTTCGCCATCTTAGAAGATTTTCTTCTCATCTCTTCTAATAGTAAAGAAGCAACAACATCTTCCATCTTAAAAATGGATGTCATACTCCCAATAGCCATCACCAAGTGATCCCAAGAATTTGGAAAAGAACATAATAGTAGCATACAGTGATCTTCATCAATCTTCACACCCATAGATGCTAACTAAGCAATTAGCATGTTGAAAGCATTCAAATGATCAACAATAGATGCTCCTTCCTGCATTTTCAAAGAATACAACTTCTTCCTCAAGAAAAACTTATTCACCAAGGACTTGCCCTAATAAATAGCTCCCAATCTTTTCCACAAAGAAGATGTAGTCTTTTCTTCATGAACATTTAGAAGAATAGAGTCTGCTAAACAGAGCCTTATCACCCACTTTATTTTTGACCTGCAAGGTCCCAATCCTCTTGATTCATGCCTATAGGCTTCATTCCAGACATAACAAGACATAGATCACGATCAACCAACAGATCTTCCATTTTGAGTTTCCACAACTCAAAATTACTACCATTGAATTTCTCAATTTCAATCTTTCCTAATGTGCTTGCCATCTTATTCTATAATTTGAATTACCAAACTTCTACAAGACTCCCATTGAAATAGAATTGACACAAAAAACCCAACCTACCCACAAGGATAACACAACTGACCAAGCTTTGATACCACTTGTAAGGAAAGCTTAGGTGCAGAACAAACTCTCCTAATGTCAAAACCTTAGGGAAGAATGCAGAGGTGACTTTTAATTTTTCAATTACAGTCCAATTAGGATACTCATGAAAGAAATAATAGAAATAGAGAAATGAACATACACAATTGAACACCAGATTTATGTGGGAAAACCCTTATGGGAGAAAAACCCACCACACCAAGAAAAGTCTCTTTGTATTACAGTAAAGGAAATTACATATAGAGTTCATACTTAACTTTCTGATGTCAATTTATAGCAGCACCATTTCCTTGATCAACTTTGTACAGAATAGCTCTAAAAAAAAATATAATGAATTTACACAAATCAATCTGTATTCAATTGAACAACACTATTACTCAAAAAAACTATTCATCATCATCTTCAATTGCCCAACATAGTTGTTTTCCCCATAGTCTGTTCATCTCCCTCATAGGAATGGTCACAACAGTCCAACTACTAACAGTTTACATTTCACTACTCTGATTGGTCAAAAATAGACCACGTAGGATATTCATTCAGTCAAGGGGTTCAAACAGTATCGCATGTCGGTGAGACACTAAGCCATGTCTCCTCGATACCAAAATGCCCAACTGTCGTTATCGGCTAGAGTCACCACCATCGGCAAGAGTAAGATTGAGTTCAAACCTATCTCTCAGACTCACTTTATTGCTAAGACATCACATTGATATCCATTGCAGAACCATCGTCTAGACCATTGCTATTAGTGAGAGGTCATACCGAACACAAATCCATTTTGTACAAATCTATCAGCAAGAGTTTTTCTATTGCCAAGAGTCTTATAGAACCCTATGTCATACCAATGTTCATCGTGTAGAACTATCAGTGAGACAAGTGCTATCGGCAAGAGTTCATATCGAAATCATACTCGTCAATGAGACCACAACCATTGGCAAGAGTTTTCATCGAAAGCACCTGCCTGTCGGCGAGAGAAACCTTATTGCTAAGAGTTCATACCAACAGCAAATCCGTTAGCCAAGAGTCCTCCTGATGATCACCAGGAGCCAACCCATTGCCGAGACAAGAGCTATCAGAATGAGTCACCCCCAAAGTTCAACCATCTTCCTGATGTGTTCCATCCGTTGCCAATGTGTAAAACCTCGACGAGACATCCTTGGTCAAAATGAGTCATTCCAAAAGTTCAAGCCTCTCCCTGATGACTTTTTTCACCACAAGTCTCCCTAATAACCATTAGAAACCAACCCGTTGGTAGGAAATCTTTTCGAGTGGAATGAGATGGAAGTTTCATAGCGATCGACATGTCTTGCTGATGACTCTCGTCAACAAGACAAAACCAAAGTCTTGGCAACCTAAGCACTTCAAATGTTTGGAAAACAACTACTAGTCAGTAAGACTTCCAGAGGGTCTCATCGACATTGCCCTTTTAGGAGTTTACATGCCAGTAAGTTTGAGGCACATTTTCCAATAGGATAATGTGGATGAGGAAAGGAGCATACCCATGCCATAGAACTATTATATGATGCATGTGAGGGGCCGTGAGGTTATGAAATTCCCTCTAATTCGCACCATTGATCCTGAAGGTTTTGAAAAATTATGGGCAGAAAGGGATAGGAGCATCTTATTCCTTCTTAGAGCTGCAAATCTAACTACAAATCTGCCTAGGGGATGGGTCAGAAGGTATACAAAGGATGAGGAGCTTGAGGATGAGTTCGATTTTGATGATGTCTAGGAATGGGGTCTGGGTGATGGAGGGGAATGGTAAGAAAATGACCAATAGGACCTAGAAGAAAAAGCTAACGACTCAGCTCAAAGGAACTGCGACCCCGACTATCCCACAATTGCCAGTTATAAAGCATACATGAAGCATTGCGAAGCTACTAATGAAGATGAAGACCTCTGAAGTTTTGAAGGTACTCATAGAATTGAAATATTATAGGGTGGGTTTATGAATCTAAGTGAAATGTAATGTTCTTATCAGTAGTTTATGGGTACTAGGTTTTGTGTGAGTCCTGAGTGTGGGGTATTTTTACCATAGTTTATGGTGTCCTCTTGGTTTGCCAGTAATTGAAATGACAACCAGATTTTAGTATGTCACCATGTTTTGCTATATGGACGTTCTGGTTGGTCAATATTACAGAAAAGACTAGTCAGATTTCTCTGCTACTACTCCTATAAATTTTTTGGAAATCAATATAGGGTATTGCCCCTTGCAGTGTTTATCGATCAAACGAAAAAAAATAAAATAATAGAAAATATAAATATAGGAAAATACTTGAATTTTGGATAGTAAAATTGAGACACATGGGTAGATTCATTCTGAAACACCTTGTTTTAAGTTTTTTCCAAGCGTGTACACAATAAATAATTTGATATAAGAGCTTAATTTACACATAGGTTTTCCTTCATTATTGCACATGTGCAATGGATACTTAGCTTTCAATTTTTAAAAAAAAATATATTCTCTCTATCGACAACTAACAATACTCTTTTCCTTCTTCAAAAGCACACATATATAGCTTTATAATATTTTTTATTATATAAGGTTATGGGCATTCTTATTTTACAAGTCAAAATACTATTAAAATCCTACTGATCAACACTCCATCTCATACATTTATATGTAACATGTGCATATGAAATAAAATACATATAATTCCATCCTTAAATCACACATGAGAGGGAAATTATCTTACACAACTATTCAAATAAATAATATTATAACACTTTTCATGCCTATATTGTATTTATTTCATTCCTTTATGGATAAAATCTTCCTATATATACATAGATTCTAAATTATATCTATATCCAAGCAGTATTAAATGCTAACAAATATATATATTCACCTTAACAAAGAATCGATACATCTATGGAATAAATAGGTCTACACTATTTTTCTAGTGACATGATAAAATAAGGCTTAAACCTATTTTTAGATGAGTAGTTCAAGCATATCAACAATTTCATGCAAGGATAGGTTTTCTTAGATTAAGAGAAACACTCTATATCCATAAAATCTATGAATTTATATCCCTTTAATATATGCATGATGTTTCAAAAATCATAAGTTCATATATCTCCAAAAAACTCACTTAAAATCCATGCTAAAATAAGATTCATTGTTAAAAAAAATCATGCACATTATAATAATTACGATGGTTTTAATTTTCCCTTCCTCTTTGACACATCTAGCTTAATCACAAAAAACCCTCATAGCAAGAAAAGTAAACCACAAGATATCATGGAATTTGGAAAATACATAAAGCCCTTGGAAATAAGGGAGGAAGATCACAAGTTAAGGTTGATTGTGAGATTCCAAAGGTAAACACTAAAAACTAATGTTAAATTTCACTCCTTTGTGTATATAAAAATTACTAGGTTTTGAGGTATTAATCTCATCAAGTGAGTAGAAATTGATAAAATAGGAAGGTCTATGACCATGTTAAACAAGGAATGAACATGAAAAAAATTAGGCTATATAGGATATAAACAAAAGATCAAGCTAGGAAGAAAAAAAATAAATGAAGACATTATTAGAAAATAGTTACAAAAAATAAAATAATATAGACAAGAAATTAGAACATATACTTCTAAACTTTCAGGGGTTCAATTCAAGGAAGCTAGCTAGATTTTACATTATCAAAGCACGTGAGACCACATTATGATTGAATATGGTTTATGGGATTTATTGCATTTAACATATCATTTATCTAGGTTGATGACGTAAAAACCGTATAATATGAATTGAACCATACATAGATATAACATGAATCCCTATAACTATGACTATATTAGATTAGTATTAATATAGGGATAAGGTCATGGCATGAGACACATGAAAGACCTAAAGTTATATTTTGAAAAATGGAAACTGTATTATTTGACATATAAAGTCTATTTTAAAGTTAGCTAGTATGGTCTTAGGGTGAGACTTAAAATTTGAATCAAATTTATAACAGTAAACTAGCATAGATCATTTGCACACTGCAAATTCAATCTAATAATAAGAGCTAAGAAATTGAGAATGATAAAATATCTTGGTAAGGGTTAATTTTTATCTCTAAGATTCAATTATAGGAATATTATTTAATAAAATCACTAAAGGTCACTTAAATAATGTGCTAGAACCATTTAGTCAAGGAAGCCATACAATTTAGTGTAAAACAAAGGATTTATTTGTTTAAGGTACACCTTTTTTATCCTAACATTTTTCCTACACTTTTCTTTTCTTTTGAATAAACACAAGTAATGATACCAATATAGAATAAGAGAAAAGATAAACTTAAATTAAAGAAGAATACTTAGAGCAACGTTATAGAGTGAACTTGTGAATTATGAATAAATGTTAAGAATGTTTGGTAATGATATATACCTTTTTTATTTTATATGTATTTCTTAAAGTTGTACATAAAAATTAAGGAAAGAGGTAATCATTAGAAAAATATTATGATAACATGAGAATGTGTATATGTAAAATGATTGTAACCATTAGGTGATGAATATTAAGTACACACATGATCAATTTTTAAAATGATGAATATGGAGCTCAATCCAAAGGACAATTAATTCCATTATTGTTTCCCCCCATTTAGAATATCATGATTGGATTTAGTGTATTAAAAATGATAAAATTCTTGCCTCCATGTGTCAGTAACAAGAAAAAAAAATAGAACATCAAATAAATTATGTAAATAAGAAATAGAAATATTTATCGAATGGAACCACATGATGTATCATTTAAATTATTACCCCAATTTAATAATTTTCCTTTCGATATCATGATATATAAGAAGTATGACCCACAAAATTTTCTCTATGAATAAAGGTGACATTAAATGATAAAAAAAATTATGCAATATTTAAAGAGCTTGCATTTTCTTTCTTGGGATATGTATATTGAGATATATCCTTTGTAAAACTTGTCTCCCTTTATTTTTCCATGCACCTTTATAATCATACCATCATATATTATTCCATTCATATAAAGTTTTATATATACCTTACCTTTCTCTTTATTATGTGTATTACATGATGTGTTAGATGTATATACATTTTTCTCATACAAAGATTACTTTTTGTTTCATGAAACTTTGTATAATCATCCCTATCATAATGAGGCCATAAAGATAATATACATCATAACCATTAATATATCACGGGTCTTAATAGTGGTTTACAATTCGAGAGGAATGAATTTTAGTTGAAATCACATATTTTTAGAAAATATAATGATTTAAGCCTTAAAAGTTCTATTTAAAGGATTCCAATTGAAGAGGGTTTGATCAAATCACCTTAGATCAAACCCCCTTGGATAGAACCCTTGCTAGTTTTAAACCATACCTATAAATCGTCTCCTTTACACCTATCAAAATGCTGATAAAAATCACTTTTGATTTAGCTTTTGGGGGATCAAATGAATTCATTTAAAATTTATTTCAAATGATTATGGTATTCCTCAGAACAAGCTATCCAATGAATATAATTTTAATATGTTTTGGTTTTGTTATGTATTTGTTTTTTAAGTTTTATTAAACATAGGTTTTTCATCGAAAATGAATTTCTTTATTCTTCACATGTGGAAAAATAGAAGATTATTAAAAAAAATTGAAAAATATGAGTGCACCAGATATTGAAGTCCTTGATCCAACAAAAAAAAAGATAAAATTTTGACATATACAAAAAGTTACATACAATCGCGCATGTCTAAATTGTAATTCTTTTGACTTTGAAACTTGATTAAGGAAACAATATTCAATAAAAAACTATCTAACAAAGTGGAAGCACTAGATATCAGAGTTACAAATCTAAATTTGAAAGAATTAAAATTTTATCCTTCATGGAAAAAAAGTTATGTGTTATACGATTGCGTCACTTTTTAAAAATGTTGTTTGAAAAAAAATCAATTTTAGTGGGAGATAGAAAAAGTGCAATTTGATTCCAAAAATTTTGAAAAAATATTTTTAGAATCTACAGAAAAATTTGATGAGACTCTAGTTTGCACCATCTTCAAATTCCTCACAGTTTAGCTATAGGTGCCCGAATGTGAAGATTTAGTTAAAAATAATAATTTTAGTGTCGGTTTGGCCAAAAATTGTAAACCACTATTATGGGATCACCCTCCTCAACATTCATGAACTCCTTGTCAATAAGATCTTAAATTATATCTTGAATTACATAAATCTAGTTATAAATGTCCATGATTTTAATGATTGTCACAAATATAGCATGCCATAAAATCATTCAACACATGTATAGATATAAGAATAAGATTAATAGGTTGCAGCTTGATATGTTGGAATTGGAAATATTGTTTAAATGTCATATATAGAGGATCTCACAATCCTGTAAACTTCCATTGATATCTTACTTATAGAGGAGTGATGTTTCCATGACCAATATTATTAAGATAATGTATAACATCATTTTCATGATGTTTCTTATATGGAATACTAGAATAGATATATGGTACTACAACTGAGATAGATGTATGGAATTACATTAAAATCATGTTTTGTTGAAAGACTACAATGATCCTATAAATGCTCATGAAACCTAAAAAAAATATATGAAAAAGTATTTAATTCATCGATGACGTGTATTAGAAAATTATTTATATAAATAAAATAACAATAGAGCTTCTAAAAAAAGGGTCTCTATAAATATGTGTGCTAGAAAATTTCCAAAGTTTAATATGAAAATAAAAGATAAAGTGAAACATTTTAAAATATTTGTATGCAAATCTATGATAACCATTCACATCACAATGAGATCCATCAATTGATGGATCTATAATAATAGGAACATTATAAAATCTAGTATTTGAAACACCATGGAATATATAAGCACGATAAATGTGTGTATTGCTATAATTTTGTAGCTAAGAAGTGTGATCATCATTCACAACATCATGTGATAAATAATGTAAGACATCATCACTAATGAAATAAGAATCGTTGATATCATTATTAAATCAATCCTTTAGATACAAGGATGCTACACCATAATTAGTTATAATCATATCATTACATGAGTGGTAAACCTTACATGAATCTATAGAATTTAGGACTAAAATAATAGATGTAAAGAGCATATGATTAAAGTAATTTGTGCTATAAGAACATGAACTATACTATCATCATATGAAAAAAATCCAATAATATCGATAGATGTTTCATAATTAAAAAATGAACCAACTCATATCATAAAAAACTGGAGGGGTTCATATGTCAAGTTCATTGTTTATATGTGAAGAACTAAAATATCCATACATAAACAATTTGGGATAAATAAATGTAATAAATAATTAACATTGGACATTGAAATGTGATAAAAATATGTGTCTAATTAGAGATGAGGGTATAATTAAATATAATTAATAAATGGACACCTTGATATTGATGATAATAAGATGTTTTTAATGACGACAAATTATTTCTACCTACAATTTGATGTTGAATTTACGATGAACAAATTAGAAATTTTATGAGCTATGATTTTATGACTTTGCATCAACCTAGGCCACTTTTGCACACTAGAAGTAATCTATACACAAATATATTTGGCATATTACTTTCAAAAATGAAAGTTGACAATGGATTCAACCTTAATTTTTGAAAAAAAATTAGTACCTACAAGAAAAGATTCACCTTAGGTTTCTCTACCTATATCCAAATTATTGGTGTTGATGAACATATTTTGTAGCTTCCAATGTATAGAATGTCTCTTTAAACAAGACTTGTTAATTGATTACTAATTTTGATAGACTTTGGAAATCAACAAGTAGCAAATGTGAATGGTATTGCAATGATGAGGATAACTTGGAGAAAAAATAAAAGTGATATAATGAGCAAGTGCCAAACTAAGGTTATAGAACATGTTGGAAAATAGGCTAATACAAGAACAATGTTTGATGTAAAGTGTACTAATGGTAGAGGTAAGATTGATTAGTTGTTTGTGATTCTAGAGGGTATGGTGATAATGAGTGTATTGATGTGCTCATTCTTGTAGTAACCTTTTTTGTGGCTCTATGTACTACTTTAGTTCCCTTTTTATTTATAATTGATTCAATCCTATCTTATGCCTTCATTTAGCTATATCATTGTCACCCTTCTGTCTTGTTCCTTTCACTTATGTTAATTATTTTGTCTTTATGCTTTGGTTGACCTTCAATTCCACCCTTATGACAACCGGATTGAAATTGTTAAGTCCTCATGTTGTGATATTGCTATCAAGATTCAACCGTGTAATTTTATGAGTCAAATTCATTGACCCATGTTTCATGAGTAGTGGTTCACAAGAACCCATCTCTCATGATAATGAATGGTCCACTTAGCACTCATTGCATCTAGGTGATGCTCACAGAGGTGAAGCACCTCATGTGTTACCCATGAACCTTATTTCTATTTTTTTGATAGAATTATGGTTGGAAACCACTTGTAACTTAAAGGGAGTCTTTTATATTGGTGAGGTGATTGAGCACTGAAATTTTATTCTAATGCGTCAATGGTATGCAATTACATAAGCAAATCCTTAATATATAGTTTATTCATCTAAATAATAATTATAATTATTCTAGTGTATCATACCTAATTACCATTAATTTACTCTAAATCAATTTATATTTGTTTTAATGTATTAAATTGAATTTAACAAAAAAATATTTTTCTTTAATTTTTGTAACACTTTCAACTTACTATAAAGAAACATGTAATACCTAAAAATACTTTTACTCACAACTTTCTCATAAGATTTTAAATAGATGAAATTCAAATAAAATTATAAATTTTATTGATTATCTAAATTTTCATTCAAATATTTACTAAATAAATTAACATTAAATTTTGATATTTTTAATATTTATGTTTATTTTTTATTTTTATTTAATTTAAATTAATGAATTTAGATTTTTTAATAATTATGAATTTGATGAAATAGACTTATATTATTCTAAAAAATATTATACTTCTTTTAAAGGAAAGATGAATTGATTAAAATATTTTCCTAAATGGAATTATCAATGACTATTTCTAAATATGAATCTATAATATTTTTAAAAAATTAAAATGAAAATTAAAAATTAAAAAACATTATTTATATAATTTTTTATTCTAATTATTCAAATTAGCTTGTTGTTCAATTTTACTGCAATTATTATGATTTAGTTATTCAATAATGTAATAGTTGGTTTAAAAATCCTTTATAGAAGTTTTACCTTACCTCTCCATTCAGTTACAATTAAGATAGATTTTTTACCATAGATTTTCATGTTCATAATCATCAGCACTGTAAAATTAAATGACTGAGAAAGAATTGAAATATATGCTCTTCAATTCAATAAATTATTATTGAAAAAAATAAAAAATTGTTAAACCTCTCACAGCATTAAACTTCACAATCAATTTGAAAGCATTAGAATTCTGAAAACATAGAACATCTTAAACTATCTGACAATTGTGAAACACTAAATCTCCTTCGAACCAAGTTGGAGATGAGAATTACTTTTAGAAATTTATTGCAGCATTCTCTACTCATGGTTATTTAAACATTGTTTACTTACGAAAAAATACTGCACCTAAGCTTATTACGAATGTCAAATCCTTTGCTTGCTAGAACTAAAATAAAGCCAACAATAGTTCTTGCAGTAGTTGGCGGTGTTCTTAAAATCCTGCTATAGCACGAAACAGTATGAGCAAACCGTATGACTAACATGGCCAGCCATCCTCCAATCATTACTCGCGTGCTCCCTCTAACAATAGCAGAGTGACCAAAGTAAGCTCCAATAGCACCAAAGATGGTGAGCAGCAAGCTCGAAACCCTAGTGCTCCCACAAAAAATGCAATGGTGGATGCGCAAGCCATCTGAATTGGACCAGGAAGCCCCTCTTTTTTTTCTCTTGGAATCACCAACAGAGATGGAGGCGGCATTGTGCTCGTTCCCCCTCTACTTGAAGAGGGCACGCCTGTATGCTCGCCTGTCATGTTCCCTTAATCGCTTTATTCATTTGATTTTGCTATGATTTCAATGTCGCACTGTGTTTGCATAGAATTGAATTCATGGATGGCCATGCTACATGGCCTCCACCAACACCGCCAGCCCAAATATCGCCCAAAGTCTTTGAATGAAGTGGAAATGCGCTGGTAGAAGTACTTTCCCCTAGTTGCAGGCGGGAGATACAAATTCAGATTTGAAATTCAAACTTACCCGTCACAGTCACCGTGGAAAGTGAGAGGAAGGCAACGGAAAACGAAATAGAAAACAGAAGGTCAAGTGGACCCCACTCTAGCCACGTAACCGGTGTACCCTTAAAGTGTGCCTGTTAAGCCCGACCATATTGGAATGATTATTTGAAAGTAATTTTTAGAATATTTCTACTGAAATGCTGCCGCGAGCTTCCGTAGGGGGTTCTGGCGTTGCATACGGGCAAAAGAACTACGATGAAGATGGAGTTGCGTCCTCCCGCTCGGCCTCAGGACGGGTGGCCTTCATCGCCACACAAACGGGAGGACATTGTTGGCTCTGCAATGTATTCGATAGCCCCCAAAGCCCTGCAAATTTTTTTGATGTGCCCTCCTATCGCTGTGCCGGTTCTCCATGGATTTGATCTAGCCAAGGATGCATCTCAACTGTGTGTAAAGCAACCAAATTTGTGGAGGCTTGACGGAAGGAAGGCAAGAACTCTTTATAGGAAGAAGGCGAAATATTTGCCAACGACTGGCGCATCTAGGGCATCTTTCGACACCTCTGTAGTAACCCAATCTGGCTCAAATGATGGGACGCGACAAACAAACTATGGTGGCCCATACTCGATGGTAGTAGAAGGTCGGGAAATGATGAATTGTGGGCAGGAAAAAGTGACAACTCACTTGACGATTGATAGTTCTGCTTGGCCTCGATCTACATAGAAGAATTGGGGAATAAGCAATGACGGGATGGGGAGATCTGGGGGTGAAGGCCAATGATCATGGTGAACGAAAGGCTCCTAGGGCTCTCTGATGTGCAACCTCTTCACCAACGATTTCTTTCGTTGGGGAGATTGTTGAGGAAGTGGCTGAAAATATTTCTTATTTTGCAGAACAGGGGCTGGTTAATAGATTTCAGGGGTTCTGGCCAAGCCTCACAGAGCTACATGGATGGACTGCAAAATTTTGGAAACCTATACCAGAAGGGGATGTAGAGATTTACCCCATGGCAATGGGATTCTTTGTGGTGGCTTTTGATAATACAAAGGACCAAGACTTGGTTCTATATAAATACCAATGGAGTTGGAAGGATCAACATTTATTAGTATTGAAACCCTGGCAACCCTCCTTCAATCCTCTCACAAAATCTTTCCATCTGGCTCTAGTTTGGGTAAGGTTGTCGAATTTTCCTCTTCAATTTTGGTGTGATTCATGCTTTGAAGCCATTGGTAGTTCGCTAGGGAAGTTTTTGGGGGTGGATGAGGACTCCTCGAACTTTTTGCACACTAACTACTCTTGCATATTAGTGGAGATAAACACAACCAAAGATCTCCCTACGAATGTCCTTCTGAAAATTGTGGGGATGGAATAGAATCAATTGCTTGATTATGAAGGATTACTTTTTCGTTGTCGTTGATGTTTTAGCACTGGTCATATGGCTACACATTGCTCAAAATGCTGGCAAGAAATCCAAGCTACTTGGTGGAAAGAAGTCACCCCTCAACATTACTTAGTGGAAAAGGATGGGTCAGATGTTGAGGTTGAGGTGCCTCCAAAAATTGTTGATACTAACTCGGGCAAGGCTCCACCAAGCGATTCTCAAACAACTACAAAGGCATCTGCTACTTGCTCTACATTAGTGAAGCTTGATGGAGATCCTTCTTCTCCTGGCAAAACCCCAAAGAAGAAAGCAGGGATCAAATTGGGAATCTTGCTGATTCAGAGGCCTTGGTAGAATCTCAGCAAGAAGGTTGCCATAGGGTCAAGGATCGAAACTCAAGAATAACTTCCCCAAAGGAAAGCCAAATTACCAAAGGAAAAGCAAAGGATGTGGGATAACCAAAGGAAAAGCAAAGGATGTGGGTGGTGGCTCATCACAAAAAATTTGGACAAATGTACAAAGGAAAAGGAAGAAGAACGAGGAGAAATTTAACAAGCAGCACAGATCCCACTTTGAAAGTGGTAAAATAGGGCAAGAAGCAATGCAGATGAATGGCGGGAATGAGGTCCCCCGAATGTGGCCTCACTGGTTTATAGCTCCAGCCAAAAGCAACGGGTGCTACCCCTTACCAGTGATTTACCAAGCCAAAAAAAAAAAAAAACTATAGAAAGAAACAAATCTTAGAGCTCATGGCAGGTTACCAAAACCAAAGCTAAAAAAAATCGACCAGCTCCAGCGGAAATATTATATATCAATAGAACATATTTTCAACAACCTGTGTTATATATTATATAATAAAACTAACGAAGGGTCGCATTGAAGTGCAGGAAGAGAAACCATAGAATTATGCTTCTCTTCCATATTATAAAATCTAATTAGACGTATGGTTTCTATCTTTGACCGGTTATTTAATAAACCTGTAAAGATCTCAAAGAGCATATATAAATTTACTACAAGAAAATAGAAATGCAAAACAATTTCTATTAGACTTTGCAAAACTCTGTTCTATTTAATATGCCGTTAGCAGCCTAATTGTGAAAGAACTTGTGGATCATAGGCGAGGGCCCAGATGAAGGAAAAATTCCTTTCACTAGAGTAGTGTATATAGATTTGTGAGGGTTCTGAAACTCCATACGATTATCATCCAATTACAAGAGCATATGCACCATATTCCAGCTTTAGTGAAGGCTTGTAACGGACCAGCAGAGCATAGTGAAACCCGCATAAATTGAAATCTGCGTCCATTCTGCCAAAAATATCCTCCAATACAAGTTGCCCAAAGTTGAACACATTGACTTGTGAACCAAATGATGATCATAAACTAACCATAAACCCTTACATGTATCCCATTCAATAGAGTCAAGTATATCATTAGACTTACATAAAACTATATTAATCATCATATAATTTAATTAAGAGTTCATAACACTATGCAAATTAGAAAATTAAAGACATAAAAGTAATACAAATTTTCATTCTACAGCTCCCTGTGTGTTTTTCTTAGCACAGCACAACACAGAAGAAAGCATACAAAATCTTACGTCCTTGTTTGTTCATTGAACAAAATAAGTCTTGCACTGCTTCCTATGTCTCTCCCTCAACTCTGTCTGTGTGTAGGAATATACAAAAGAAAGAACCCAAAATGAATCACAACCCGATAACGAATTGTGAAACACTCTTTTATCTGCTATCCCCATAAACAAACCACTGCTGAGACTGCTTAAACTGAAAGTAAAGTTTGGTGATCTAATTATAGATGATGTCATACAGTATAAATATTTCCTATCTGTGACAGAAAAATATCGATAAATTTCTAAGATAGACGTATATGTTGCAGCTGACGGAAGTGTTGGTGAGCAGCAACGAGTGGCGATACTTGTTGTGGGTGTGAATCATTCTTCTTCTTCTTCAAACAGCTTTCATCCAGCAAGCAACCAAAAAGAAATATTACAATTGGATTGCTAAATACATAACTTAGGCCTACCTCATCACAGTTTTTGTCTGAATCCTTGGCATCTTGACTGTGGGTGTTCATACCCATCTTCTACAATGCATAAACTTTCTGTTTTCAACAATTTTGCAAAATTGTGTATATCAGTATTGCCAATGGAGATGAAGTTATGTACTATTTGTAACCTCAGATTTCTTCATCTACAAGATAAGGTAGACTCTGTATGAAGAAGATTCCAGAGCTAACGTGTTGACTTGACTGAGATTAAGGAAAATACATTTGCACTTCCCGTATTCGAATTTGTGGATTTTGTCTTTTGAGTGGGTTTATCAAGCGCGTCAGCACTTGTATATAGTCGGCCCATTAATATTTAGTGTGGAGGTGAGGAAATATCATTGTCTTTTTGGCAATACCTTTCTCTACCCTTCAATTTCTAAATTGGCATGAAAGTCTTGAGTAGGTAGGTGTCCCATCGAGGTGGCTTTGAAAATATATTTTCTAACTTTTAGATGATGAATACTTTAAAGACCTCATAAATATAATGGGATAGGTAGATAGCAGACGCACGGGCAGGAGTTTCAGTTGACTGAGTCGATTGTTAGAGATAGTGACATCATTTCCTAGTATGAGAGGTCACATAAATTTTGTAGTTTGTAGCAGTAAGCTTAAAATTAATGAAATTCTTTATGTTTTATTTTTTGATTTCTAAATTTATAGATAAAAGGTTTAAGAAGTGATTAAAGGGAAATTATCTCTTCAAAAGTTATTTTTAAATTTATTTGAGAGAATTTAAAAAGTTATAGATCAATGATATGAGTTGATCAAATCTTCTAAATTGATAGGGGAAATATTCACTCACTCTAAAAATACTAAAAAATTTAAAATATGAAAAGTAGGGGCTCTTGTTTCTTAGACAATATACTAATTTGTCTTCTTGCAAAGCCTTTTTAATCTCATGGGACCCCTTTCTCTATGAAAACAGTACCTCAAGTGGGAGCTCTATGAAATCACTTCCTTATATAACTCTCTATAAAGATGGAAGATTGTCTATTTTGTAATTTTTCTTCTCATCTACCATCTACTTTCATCCTTTTATTTTATTAGATTAGCACTTGTATCTTTATGAGGTGGAATAGATGAGTCAATGAGAAATTCAAAGGGACACAGAGATACTTGACATGATAGTGGTTTGAAATCAGCCCCATCGTAGAAAAGACTGGTGTGCATAGTCTTGAGTATATACATCAAATAATAAAGGAGAAAAAAAAGGGGAAGATAAATTAGAAACAAGTGGGCTAGGTTGGAAGATTTTTTGTGCCTAACAAAAAGGCTATTAAAGTTATATGAAACTTTACGAGGTAGTCCAACAAAGGTCACAATCTATAGGTAGAGGTTGTGTATTCATTACCACAAATTGAGAGCCTCTCCTATCATCCTTAATATTTAAGCTAGATCCATAAAACAAAGAAAATATTTTCTATTTTAATATATCATATTCATTTATTTGTTTATTTTTAATTTATGTTCTTAATAAAGTAAGTAAAATAAAGTTGAGAAATAACTAATATTTTATTAGAAAAACAAAATGCATAAATATAAATAAATAAAATAAAATAAAATTTATTAAAAAAGGGAAAATAAAATAAAATAGGAATATGAAATAAAATAAAATAAAAGTAAAATATAAAGATAATTAAAATTTAGCCAAATTTTTTTTATTTAAATAGCATTTAATGGTTGAGAGAATTATTTAACAAAATCCATCTCAATGATTGATTTTTCTTTGAGTGTTCTTGTTGTCACATAAAATTGCACCCTACTAAACAATATTTCAGAGTTCTAATGACATAATGGAAATGACCTCAAGGTGTGGGACTTTGCAAATTGAGGTCAAGACTCTAAAGAAGGCTAGCTTCCTCTTGAGACTTGACCTCAATATGCAAGGTACCACACTTTGAGGTCATTTCCATTGTGTCATTAGAACTCTGAACTCTTGCTCAATAGGGTGTAGTTTTATGTGACAAAATTTTTTGGCATTCCTGGTGGGACACAAGAAGAAATTTTATTTCATTATGTTGAGAGAATGGTGCTACTCTCAATATTTTGATCTTGAAGAGGCCCTAAACAAGTACCTGTTGACTTTGCAATCAAGGAAGAACTCTACCTTCAAATTGGTGACACTACTGTTACTTAGAACTCCTAGTTCAAGATCAAACTTGCAAGTTCATGCCAAGGATTCATACAAGATCACCTTCTAAAGGTAACTTTCAATATATCCAGTTCTTCATTTTCTACTTCTAGAAGAAGAAACAGACTCTCGTTGTTACCCACCAGAAGAAATAGAAGCACAAGTCCTTCTCCTAGAACTCAATCTACGCCACTTGTGGGTGGATTATTTCAAACTAAAACACTTGCCACCCATACAAATAGGACATTATTCCACATGGATTTACCTAGAAATCATCCCTTTGTATCTTTTATTGATTGTAGCCCCTTAACTTTGGCTCAAAAGAATGATATACCAATCAATGCCTTGAAAAGTATTCCTCATTTTATTGGTGAAACATCTACAACCCTAGAAGAACACATCATAGATGTAGCCAATATATGCTTTGTACATGATGTAATAGAAGACAACGTTGCAATTAGATTACTTGCCACTTCTCTTAAAGGAAAAGCACTACAGTGGTATAGAGGTCTCCCGCCTAACACCATTCACAATTGGGATGAGTTAGGGGAGAAGTGATGCAAGAATTTTGAAGATAAAAGTGACCATTTTTCCCTAGCAGAAAAATTGACCACAATTAAAAG
>VDFB02113449.1:0-43122 GCA_007258455.2 Sequoia sempervirens
TTCGTCCTTCAAGCAATGGTACAAGATCTCATGTATCATTTCTTTTCAAAGATGTCATTTCTTCATCCATAGCAATCTTCCAGGATTCTACATCATTCATACCTAGTGCCTTTTCTACAGATCTGGATTCATCCATGTTAGTATTCAAAACAAAAATACATCTCCAATCATCAGGTGAATACCTTTCAAGTGGTATTCTATGTCTTGTGGATCTACGAACATGTTGAGTTGGAGGTTCTTCCTCCTCTTCTGAAGATCCAAAGCTAGATGAGCTCTCCTCAACTTCTTTTCTATCCTTGGGTCTCGATTCAACTTTATCATGTAGAAGGAAATTGAATCACATCTTCTTGTTTTCTTTTTTTTGGCTGCAATGTAACAAAAGAAGGCATAGTTTCTCTAAAAATAACACTTCTACTATGTATTACCTTCTGTGCAACAGGACCCCAAAGCTTGTATCCTTTCACACCATAACTATATTTGATGAAGATACATTTCATAGCATTGTTCTCTAGCTTTATTCACTTCTCCTTTGGCACATGTGCATATGCCTCACAACCAAAAATTCTATGATGTCTTAATGAGGACTTGCAACCCGACCATGCCTCTATAGGAATCTTATAAACAAGAGAGATGCAGGAGACTTGTTAATCAGGTAATAGGAAGTGGCAACAAATTCAACACAAAACCTTTGTTCTAGGCCAACACCACTCAACATGCTCCTAGCCTTCTCCATTAGTGTTCTGTTAATTCTTTTTGCAACTCCATTATGTTGTGGAGAATATGAAGTTGTCTTTTGTCTATGAATACCACAATCTTTACAAAATCTATCAAAATCATTAGAGAAAAATTCACTGCCATTATCAGTCCTTAAAATTCTTATTTTCTTTCCAATATGCAACTCAACCATTGCTTTAAATTCTTTAAATTGACTAAAAACTTCATATTTACTCTTTAGAAAGTATACCCATGTCCTACTATAATCCTCAATAAATGAAACATAATATGTGGATTTACCAATCGAAGGAACATCTACAGGACCAAACACATTATAATGAATAAGATCCAATACACCACAAGATTTATGAGAACTCGAGTAAAACTAAACATGGTTTTTTTTCCATAAATTCAATGCTCACAAAAATCAAATTCAAGAGTACAATCTGACAAATCTTCAACAAGGTCTTTAATTTTCAAGGTCCTTAGACCCTTTTCTCCCGATGTGGCCAAGTCTCTGGTTCCATAAAGTAGTTTTCTCTGCTCTTTCTTGGTGGCTTTGTCTCCAGGAAAGAAGAGCACCCTTGGATACCCAAAGCCATGACCATTTGTTGAAGGTGAAGCCCTACTCACTTCTTCCATGACTTGCTTTCAAGTACTATTGCACTCAACAATGCATGCATCAAGCTTATAAAACATGCCATATCTAACACCTCTAGCAATCACCATAGCACCTCTAATAATCTTGCATCCTACATTAGAAAATACTATCTACACACCTGCATCTATTATTTTACTCATAGATAACAAATTTTGTGCTAATCTAGGGATGTGGAACACACCATTAATCCTTTTTATTCTATCATCAGGAAACCCAATTCTAACTTTACCATGACCAACAATGTCTAAATGAGAATCATCACCCGAGTACACCTTACCTCCATCAAATTCTTCATATTCACAAAACCAATCTCTATTAAAGGTCATATGGAAAGATGCACCAAATTTAATTAACCATGCACCATTACCTACATGAGTTTTCAAAGCTACAATGAATGCATTTCCATCTGCATTTCCATCTTTACTGCACCAGACCAAATCACCTCTTCTTTTTCTTCTTCTTTTCTTCTTTGCATTCCTTATGAACATGTCTAGGCTTACTATAGTTTCAACAAATAACTTTGGACTTTCCAGGAGATTTAAATCTCCCCTTGGACTTGGATTTGTCATGCTTCTCATTTTTCTTACCTTTTTCCTTAGGTCTTCCATGAACATTTAGGGCCTCCTTGGCAGTGATGGATACCTTCCTCCTCATCTCTTTAGAAAGCAAAGAACCCACCTCATCTTCAGTCTTCAATATAATAGAATTACTCCCAATAGCCATAACAAGAGAATCCCATGAATCAGGCAAAGAATAAAGCATGATCTGACATTTCTCCTCCTCATCCATTTTGACACCAACTGATGCAAATTGAGCCACCAACATATTGAATGCTTCCAAGTGGTTTGTGATTCATCCACCCTCTTCCATTTTCAAGGAATATAATTTCTTCCTCAAGAAAATCTTTTTCACTTAAGATTTGGCTTGATACATCTCACCAAGCTTCTTCCATAGTTTTTGTCCAGAGGTATCTTCATGGACATTAATTAAAACATAGTTTTCCAAGCACAATATAATTAGACCCTTGTCTTTACGGTCCATAACATCATATTGAGTAGCTTGAGTAGGATCTGCAGGCTTTGAAACATTCTCATCAACAACATCCCATAGATCTCGATCTATCAATACATCCTCCATCTTCATCTTCCTCATCTCAAAATTATTTCCAAAAAAAATCTCCACTTCTATTCTCCCTAATGAACTTTCCATCTAAAAATTCCTGCAATAAGATCACAAAGTGTCTTCTGCACAAGCTCCCACTCAAATCTAGATTAGTTCAAAAAACCCAACAAACCACAACTGAAACCAAAGGTGATCAGGCTTCGATACCACTTGTAAGGAAGCTAAGGTAGTGAAACAACTTCCTACACTAATCTTGAGAGGAGAAAAATGCAAAACTTTATAGATATTTAATAGTTACATAAACTTAAACATAATAAACATACATATCATGCATACCATGAAACAATGATTTACGTGGGGAGAACCCTTTTGGGAGAAAAATCCCACACTCCAAAAGTCGCCCAATATATTATTCAAAAATCACAAAGATTACAATATACTTACAAAGCAAGCTTCTCATAGGAATATCAAGCAAAACTTTTATAGATCTTACTAGTTACATAAACTTAAACAAAATAAACACAAATACCATGCATACCATGACACAGCGATTTACGTGGGGAAAACCCTTTCAAGAGGAAAACCCCACACTCCAAAAGCCTCCCAATATATTATTTAGAAATCACAAAGATTACAATATACTTACAGAGCAAGCTTCATAGGAATATCATCACTTAGAAATCAAGAGACAACACAACCACTATCGGACTCAGAAAAATTATTGTTTCTCTACATAAACCGTAATACAACACCCTCACAAAATAGGGTTACATTCTAGGTAAGAGAGACCAAGAAAATATCTACCATAAGATCTAAAACCTAATGATTAGCAGTCTAGATTTACAATATATCATTTATTTAATGTATGTTGACCATTTTAGGAATTTTCCTTAAAAATTTAACACGCTCTCATTTTGCTCCTCAATGCCACCCTATGCTACCATTGTATACACCTATCAGTGTAACTAAGAAATATATATATATATATATATATTCATATATACATCCTATCAACAATAACCTTTATATAATTGCAAGGTTGAGACACATTTTTCCAACAATTCCTATTGTGAAGTACTTTACAGTATTTGGAAGAAAATGTTATATCAGAAGAGATGATGAAAAATTAGGAAAGTTTGATGCAAGGTATGATGCAGATATCTTCCTTGGATATTCTACTAAAAGAAAAGCTTATAGATGCTACATCAAGAGGCTAAGAAAGATTGGTGAGAGTTAAAGTTGATGAAGATTTGCAAATTTTAGTTGTGATAGATGGATATGAGTTAGATGATCCTACTTTTGGAGAGAAAGAAGAAGAAAAAATTGAAGAACAAGAAGTGTAGATTGAAGAGGAAAAATCTCCAGAAAAGACCCCTAGAAACCCTAAGTATGTTGAGAGAAATCATTCTAAAGAAAAAATCATTGGAGATAAAAGGAAAGGTGTATTGACAAGGAGAAGAGTTGTAGAAGAGGTAAATTTGTGCTTACTTTCTAAAATTGAACCTAAAACAGTAAGTGAAGCTTGCAAAGATGAAAATTGGTTAAAGGCTATGGAAGAATAATTGCAACAAATTGAGAAGAATTAGACTTGGGAACTTGTCCCAAGACCAACAAACAAGAACATAATTGGAACTAAATCAGTGTTTAGAAACAAGCTAAATGGGAATGGAGAAGTTGTAAGGAACAAGGAAAGGCTTGTGTGTAAGGGTTAGTCACAAGTAGAAGGAATAGAATTTGAGGAGACATTTTCTTTGGTGGATAGAATGGAAGTAATCGAGATTTTTTTGGCATTTGTAACACATAAAAAATTCAAAGTTTATCAGATGGATGTGAAGTCTGCTTTTTTGAATGGAGAGTTGGAAGAAGAGGTCTACATGGAACAACTAGAAGGATTCCAATTATCATATCAACCAGATATGGTTTGCAAATGGAAGAAGGCATTGTATGGATTGAAGCAAGCTCCCAATGCTTGATATGCAAGGTTGGACAGGTATTTGATACAACAAGGATTAAATAAAGGTAATGCAGATAGTAATCTTTACTTTAAAGTTGAAAAGACAAACTCTTGATAGTAGGTGTGTATGTGGATGACATTATCTTTGGAGGAAATGAGGCTATGTGTAAGAGATTTGTAGAAGAGATGTAGAAAGAGTTTGAAATGTCAATGTTTGGAGAGATGAATTTCTTTCTTGGTCTACAAATCAATAAAATAGATATTTAAGCATTTTCATTTCACAATGAAAGTATGTCAAAGAGATATTGAAAAAGTTTGGAATGGAACACTCCAAACCGGTATGTACTCCTATAGTTACAAGTTATAAGTTGAGAAAGAATGATGAATCACCTAAGGTTGATTAGAGAAAATATAGATCTATAATTGGTGGATTGCTATACATATCTGCTACTAGACCAGACATCATGCATGTAGTTTGTCTTGTGGCTAGATTTCAAGAAGATCCCAAAGAGTTACATGTTGTAGTAGTAAAAATTATATTCAATTACTTGAGAAGCACTCCAGATTATAGCTTATGATATCCAAAACATATTGTTTTCACATTAAGTTCTTAAACAGATGCAGATTGGGTTGGATGTGTTGATGACAAGAAAAGTACAAGTGGTGGTGCATTCTTTCTTGGATGCAAATTAGTATCATGGCTAAGTAAGAAGCAAGATTCAATTTCCTTATCTACTACAAAGGATAATTACATTGCAACAACATCTTGTTGCACACAAGTGTTGTGGATGAGACAAACATTGAAGGATATTAGAGTGGTGTATGATGAGCCTATCTCTATCTTTTGTGATAATACAGGTGCAATCAATATTTCAAATAATCTAGTGATGCATTCAAGGACAAAACATATTTCAATCAGATATCACTTTTTAAGAGAGAAGGTTTTGGAGAATGAAGTCAAGCTTGAGTATGTACCTACAAAGGATCATATTGCATATATATTCACTAGGGCTATTCCTAAGGATACTTTTGATTATCTCTAGGAGAAGTTGGGGGTTATTGCCCCTCCTTCCTTGAATTGGATACATATGGAGATGCATCAATCCAGTCTATAGATTCATTCTTTGTCTTGATTGGTGTTGGTGGACCTCTTAGGGGGAGTAGGTACTGACATTGTTGCAATATGGAGTGAGTGTTGTCATTGTGTAGTGGTTGATGAATTGGTTGGTGTGTACTCCTAAAGGGGAGTATTCAGAGTATTAAGAGTAGTAAAGTGAAGGAAAATATGTTGCAAATTAGTGGTGAGTAGTTTGTCTAAGGGAAGCAGTAGCAAGTATCTTGGTTTAGTGTCAAAGGGGGAGAACAATGCAAAATATTTTATCCTTTTCCATTGATGTCAAAGTGGGAGAGAGACATATGTGAAAAACATAAAGTATAAGGGGGAGAGAGAAACATGTGAAAAATATAAGGTATCAGGAAGAGAGAAAAATTTGTAGGTTTTCTAATCATTAATGAAAAGGGAAAGTGTGTTTGTTTGTTCATGTTATGTCTTTGATGGTTTTTCACATCTTGTGTTGCCATCAATGACAAAGGGGGAGATTGTTGCAAGTATGAAGGTGTTTGTCATTGATGTCAACAAGCTTGTGTTGTCATTGGTGTCAACTATATGTGTTGGGGGAGATTGTTGCAGATGGTATTGTCTATGCTTTGATTAGTTGCATTATGTTGTCATTAGTAAAGCTACTAGTGCCAACCTTTGGTGTTGCTTTGATAAGATTCTAAATATGTTGAAGATGTTGAGGATATTGAAAAATTTGATAAAAAGAGGAAACATTGTGTTGCAGTGGTGTTTAGTGTTGTAGAGGTGTTATGGTTTTTCTATGCATTTCTTCTAGATTGAAGATCTTCTTATGTGGTTTGGATATGTTGGTTAGAGGTGTTCAAAGATGCTATATTTAGAATTTTTTGGTGATGGATCATTGTATAGAAGTTGTGTTCACCAGTGTGTGAACTATGCATTATAGAGGTGTCTAGGAGAAATGTTTTTGCTTTGAGTTTCTCCACAGTTGTGTTTTAGGACTTGCGGTTCTGAAGGAAGATTGATGGTGTTGGTATCAAGCCTATGTCAAGAGGATTCATGGTTTGGTTTTTCAGAAGTGGGTCTTTTGAGTTATTGTGTTTGGTAGTGTTGTCTGATGAACAAAATGTTTTCATTCTTTAGGTGAGATTTGTTGTGAAGGAGTTTGTTGGATTTCACCTGGGATGTTTTTGGATCATGTTTAGGTGAAATTTGTTGTCTGAAAGTTTCAAATTGATCAAAGGAAGTGTGTACTTAAATGTTTAATACTATTTGCATGGGTAACGATCAACCTGGTGTTTACAATACATGCAAATAATCTTTGAAGTTTATGGAAGTGTGTTGAGGCTTGTTAGGACATATTTGGTTCCTAGCTAAGGATATATGTGGGTCACCTTCATTCCTATCCACTGCAGAAATGTTTGGGTGCTGACATGGTTTGAATTTGCATGTTTCAGGTGCATAGCTAACCTTGGAAAAGTTTCAAGGTTGGGGATGGTATAAATAAGTGGTTATTTTTTGGAGGATGAAAAGATAGATGTGTGTGATGAGTATGATGTGAATATTAGTGTGGTAGAGTGTGAATTTGAGTAGAGCACTAGGAACTTCAAGGTTTTGGAATTTTGAATGCAGTGAGTAGAAGTTGTTTGCAATATTTCATACAAGGTTGTGAAGGTGTTGTAGCTATTGTGGTGGATTGCCTATTGCATTGAGAAGTTGTTCTCTTTGTAAAATTTCTATTCTATCTTCTTTTCTTTGTTATGGTAGTGAGCCTTAGCTATGAGCCTTTTTGGACAATGTATCATATTCTGGCAGTGAGCCCTTGTACCAGTTTTACAATTACTTATATTGTGAGCTAATCATCACCGTGATTTTTCCCTTATTGGGTTTTCCATGTAAATCTGGTGTTCTCTTGTGTATGGTGTTGTTTCAAGTTGTTATCTACATTTCATGTTTAAACTTCATAACATAATAAGGGTTTAATGAATGCATGTGGATCTAATTATTGTTGAGGGTTTTGATGTTTTAATTAGATACAACTAATTCATTGCCTCCCTCTCAGTTGTCTTGTTCATTCAACAAAAAGTATCATATTGAATCACACGTTCATTCATCACATTTTCCATCAAAATATATATACAAAACATATTCATGTATTAAAGCATTTTAACTCATCAAAGTAACAATAAAAATAGGTAATAACACAATGGGGTGTAATAGTGAAAGGATACAAGATTTGGGATCCTGTTGCACAAAAGGTAATATACACTAGAAGTGTTATTTTTAGAGAAACTAAGCCTTCTTCCATTATATTGCAACTAGAACAAAGTAAACAATAAGATATTATTCAATTTCCTTCTACACCTAAGAAAGTTAAATCAAGGCCTATGGATAGACAAAAAGTTGAGGAGAGCTCATCAAGCTCAAAATCTTCAGAAAAGGAGGAAGAGCCTCCAACCTAGCTTGTTCGTAGGTCTACAAGGCATAGACAAACACCTGAAAGGTATTCACCTGATGATTGAAGATGTATTTTTTCTTTAAATAATGACATGGATGAAGCTCAATCGGTAGAATATGTATTAGGTATGAATGATGCAGAATCATGGAAGATTGCTATGAATGAAGAAATGCCAGATTTAAAAGAGAATGATACATGAGATATTGTACCATTTCCCAAAGGAAGAAAACTTGTTGGTTGCAAATGGATGTTCAAGAAAAAGATTGGTTCAAATGGAGGTATTATATAAGTACAAAGAAAGGTTTGTTGCAAAAGGCCACTCTCAAGTTGAGGGTGTTGATTATGGTGAGATATTTTCTCTTGTTACAAAAATGAAATCCATTAGATTTTTTCTTTTTATTATTGTTGCTTATGATTTAGAGATTGAGAAGATGGATGCGAAAACTACTTTCCTTCATGGTGACTTGGAGGAGGATATTTATACGACATAGTCAGAGCACTATGTGGTGAAAGGAAAAATCAAATTGGTTTTTCTAAATTGAAGAAATCTTTGTATGGCTTAAAATAGAGTCCTAAGATGTGGTACCATAAATTTGATACATGTGTTGAGTTTGGGATTTGAGTGTTCTACATCAAATCATTGTGTTTATTATAAAACCAATGGTGATCATTTCTTGTTTATTGCATTACATGTTGAAGATATGTTATTTTTTGGTAAATGGAAAGGTATGATTTTAGAATTGAAATCTCAACTTGCTACTAAATTTGAAATGAAAGATTTTGGTGCAGCTAGGCACATTCTTGGGATGAAAATTAAAAAATATAGAGTGAACAAAAAGCTATGGATTAGCCAAAGTAAGTATGTCATTTCAATTTTACAGAGGTTTGACATGTAGGATTGTAGACCATTGTGTGTTCCTTTTTCCAACTAGGAACAAAGTTATATATTTTAGATTGTCCAACATCCCCATCAGAGATGGAAGACATGTGCAAAGTTCCTTACCAGAGTGTAATTGGAAGTTTGATGTATGCTATGGTTTGTACTAGATTAGACATTTCCCAAGCAATGGGAGTTCTTTCCAAATATATGTCTAATCTTGGTAGATTTCATTGGGATAAAGTTAAAAGAGTCTTCAAATATTTGTGCAGCACCTCAAAATATTCCTTGTGTTATCATAGTAATATGACTGAAGATGAGTTTTCCCTTGATATTCATGGTTATGTCGATTCAGACTGTTCAGGCGATGTTGATAGCAGGTGATCCACTAGTGCTTATATGTTTACTTTAGTTAGTGGTGCAATTAGTTGGATGAGTAAGCGATAGGCCGTGGTTAGTTTTTCCACTACTAAAGCTGAGTATATGACAGCTACTCATGCTTGTAAAGAAGTCATTTGGCTTAAGAGACTATGTTTAGATATTGGAATAAAAAAAGGTGCAGTGACAATTTATTGCCAATCAGAGTGTGATATGTCTAGCTAAGAACCCAACATTTTATGTTAGGACCAAGCACATTGATGTACAATATCATTTTGTCAAAGATATGGTCAAAGATGGCAGGGCGAAGTTGCTTAAGATAAAGACTCTGATGAATGTTGTCGATTCTTTAACTAATTTTGTAATCACAAAGAAGTTTAGATGGTGTTTGGAGTCTATGGGCCTTTTGGCCCCTAGCAATTAAGAGGTGATGTTTATACACCCTCCCATTTGTCTTGCAAGGTGTTCGACAAGTGGGAGATTTGTTAGGAAAATGTGTCTCAACTTTGCAATTACATAAGGTTTACTATTGATAGATAAGTGCATGGGGGTGTGCAGGGTGGGGGTACCCCCCGCGTGGGGTTTGAGGGGATCATTCCTCAACAAGGGGTCTAAGGGTCGCAGGTCCCGACAGGGACTTGAGGACAGTGCCCCCAAAAGCCAAATTTTATGTATATTTTATTATTGTAAATCTGGACCATTCGTCATTAAGTCTCAGATCTGATGGTTGATATTTTGTTGGCTTGACTTGCTCTAGAAGACAACCCTATTTTATGAGGGTGTTTTATTATGACTATGTATTGTGATGTATTATGAGAGTAATAGCAGTCGTGTTGCCTCTGGATCTCTAGTTGGTGATACTCCTATGAGAAGCTTGCTCTGCAAGTAGACTGTAATCTTTATGATTTCTAAATAATATATTGGGCATCTTTTGGAGTGTGGAGTTTTTCTCCCGAAAGGGTTTTCCCACATAAATCGTTGTGTTGTGGTATGCATGATATTTATGTTTATTTTTGTTTAAATTTTTGTAAGTGTTGTAAATATCTGTAAAGGATATTTTTGTTTATTTTTGTTTAAATTTATGTAAGTGTTGTAAAGATCTGTAAAGTTTTGCATTTTCCTTCTCTCAAGATTAGTGTAGGAATTTGTTCTGCTACAGTAGCTTCCTTATAGATATGTATTGAAGGGATTTTTTTTCAAGAGGTGGAATAGGTTGTGGTTTATTTGTAGAAAGAGGGATACCCACAAGTTTATTGTAACAAGCTTAAACCTAAAAAAATGGTCCTTGTCAAATCTTAAGAAGGCTTGGTGATAATTCCAATCTAATTGAGTCACCTAAACACATGGACGTTAGTCCTATTTTCAGTGTTGTAGACATTCATCCTTTTCAAGATGATTCTAAAAGTGTAGAAATTGTTGAAGTCAACTAAGTATTGGCTAAAACATCTATCCAAGAAAAAGAGGGAAGAAGTTGAAAAAATAATAGACACAAAGGTCATCAGCATGAAGGTTAAGGAGTATTTGATGCATCTTGTGAAATGGAAGGCCACTTGAACTCTTATAACTCTTGAGTGATAGAAGAAGAATTACGATACAACAAGAATAATGTTGTTGAACTAGGAGGTTTATTTATTTATATTTTTTAACTAGGGGAGGATGATACAACCCACTCTTTGTAAGACCTAGGTAGACCAAAATTGTAGGAATTTAAGAGTACTTAATAATTTCCATATTACTAAAAATAATTAATTAAGAGTACTTTAACTAACTAACTAACTAACTATATATATATATATATGAGAAATTTTGGAGGCATGGCTTCCCAATGTAGTGTAAAATGTTAGCTTTAGGGAGATATTTTATAGAGTTTTTGGTTGGGGGCAGAAATAAAGATAGGAGAGGACGGGGTCTCAATCGCAGGCGTTTAGCCATGTCCTCCATTTCAAAAGCACTTCCGCTCGAGCTCGCCAACAACAGTAGAAATCTATATCGGGAGTTCCTTCGAAGAGCCAAGCTTGTGGGTCACAAGCAAGGTAATACTGAGCTAGTTGTCGATATGGTTCGACAACAATTCAAGAAAAATATGCATGAAACAGATCAAGAAAGAATCCAAAAGATGAAGGATGATGCTGCAAGAGGCCTTATCAATCACATGCTTTTTGAAACGGAAAAATTGATAGGAAAGAAACTTCTTCAATCCTAAGGGGACACTCCATATATTTTAGACGGACACAGTTATTATGTTCTGTGTGATATACACTTTTAGTTCTTGTGACAAACCGTATTGTTTTGATCATCAGCATAGACAGAACTGCAAATTCAATTTGTAACAAATGGGAATTTATCTGGTAATTTTAAAATTTTCACAATTGAAGATACATTTTTCAGAAAAATCATTCAAATTAAAATTTATTGAACAACACCATTCTGTAATTTAGAAGTAACAATCTTGAGTTTGGATTTCACAATGAATGGAGATAATAACTCTAGATAGGTTATTAATTTATCGTGTTAAAGCAATGTAAGAGTGTAAAGCATTATTAATGATACTTGTTTGCATTTATGATGTTATCTTCAGGCAATGCATGAGAGTAGAGCAGTATTAATGACAAAAAGAAAAAAAGATAGGAGAGGACTGTGGTGAAATTGCTGTAATAGAAATATGTTACAGAAAAAAAAAAGAAAACTGCATGATATGTGTTGAAATATTTCCATTAAATGAATTCCTAGATATACCTATTATTCCCTGACTGTAAAATTTTGCTTTCTGAGTCCGTAACTCTTTTTGCATGGCATTGGTTAAAAGGATTTGCCAGGTTTTGTTCTTCTTTCTTGTGTAGCTTCACCAGATATTATGTTGCTAATTTGCTTCCGGGATTGTAGTTCATTATTGTTTCCAGTGGCTTATTAAATTTAGCATCTCCGCCTAATTTCTGCTGTTGGTGATTTGTTGAGCATTCTACTACACAAAGGCAGAGAACCATGTTTGCAGGTTTCCTGTATACCCTTTCCCCCTTTTTGGGTCAATGATTAAATTCAAATAATGCAGGCACTTGCAAAGTTGTGATTCTGGTGAATCTTTTTCTAGGGTTAGTTTTTCTATGCAATTATAATCGCTGATAAAATTACCATTTTTCTGGAATAAACTCATTCTAGAGTACAAGCATGAGGCAAAGAGATGATATAAATTGGGGCAACGAAGGTCATTCCTTACAATGACTTGAAACTGATATGCCAATATTTAATGAGGAGACTCGCATTTTGTAAAGAACTAACGTCCTCCTCTAAAGATCCTTTCTCAATTCATTTTATTGGTGATGATGAATGCTGAATAAGCATAGTCACATTTTGATTACAGGACGGTTGTGTCTTCCAATATTTTCCTGCCAATTTGTAAATTGGGTACATCAGCCATCGACTGCCCATGTATCTGCAGTTCATAGCACAACTTGAGAGCCTAGCCATGTAATCGTTTACCTTTTCTCAATCTACAAGAGTTAGGCTATCAATATAGGATTTTAGACATTCATTGTTTGACTCTGGAAGACTGGAGTTTGTTGTTTTTAGAAGCTCTCAAGGTAGCTTCTATATGCAGATAAGAGATGATGTTTAAATCTAGTTATGAGCTTATGATAAAAAAGGACCTTGGTAGACAAGTCAGTATCCGTACTAGAAGATATCTGGAATTCTTTCCAACAAATTCAAATCAAAGGATTTTTCACTTCAAGGAGGAAATGGAGATCAAAAAGTGAGATCAGACTGCAATGAAAGCCTGGACAGAGCAAAAGTTAGAGTTGAGAGATCCAATTTTAGTTGTTTTATTGACTAATTATTCCAGCAAAATTAATTTAATTTTTAGTGAAGCTACATAAACATCAACTACAAACCTAATATAAAATAGGCATATTTCATCAACTGTAAAATAAATTTTAATGCAGAACACTTGAGATACACAAATATGGTTATGCGTAAAGCTAATAGCAAAATTTTACAAACTGAGAATCAGATTCTTCAAAAATTATATTCAATTCAGAAATGCTCAAATCTAATAAAGTTGTAACTTTGAGTACAAATCAATTTATGAAATTCTAAGTTTTATATACGCCGTATATTAACTGTTCCATTTCTGTCTACAACGATATTAGTTTCTTAATAACATGAACTTTTGTCTCATGACAGTAGCTTCTTCTAGGGTATTAGTTTGGAAAGATATCTATTGTGGACATAATGTGGGTGGTGACTTCATGCACACATGCTCTAGCAAACTGTATAATTCATATGGATTTTTAATAACTTCCTCGTTGTAATAGAATTATCAACTGCAATGTTAGAAACAAAACCAGAGAACACAGAGGAATAATTAGAAGCGATGAGTCTCCAGTACTCGACTCCTGGATACATGTTCATAGAAATGAGCACCACCAACCTCCAAATACCCAAACATCCAATCCTTGGATTACTACTCAGCATTATGCCACTAGAAAAATGAGAAGCGAGTCAAAAACATGCCAATAAGTTCCTTATTTCCTTTAAGGTCATGCCCAGTAGCTATAAAAAGGAGATAAGGCCTCAAGCGGGTGAACATCTAGGAGCTAGTGTGGTCTAGTACTGTGTGTTCTAGTTTCTCTTTCTTCTCTGTTTAACATCCTCTTGTTTCTGGACTTAATGTAATAGTAACAAGTGTGGGAGTAAGGAAAGTGTCTATCCAACCTTAATATAGTGGTTAACTCTACAAATATTGCCAAAGGTTAAGTGGTTTAAGAACAAAAGATAAGGAGCTTGATTGGCTATAAACTTATATCGTCTAGAATTGAAAAAATATTGTTTAAAACATTTTATAATGTAATTTTGAAGGGCACAAAATACCCAAATATAAATGGTCCTGCACTACAGTCATTTGCTTAAAAAGTATAATTATAATGGTAAATTGGAAACAAATATGTGTTTTATATACATTGCCACTCTTAAAATGCAAGTAACTTTCAAGTGGACCTGAAGATAATACTGGCTATATATGACATGATAAAAGCAATCTCAATGAGGAAGAAGCTTAGTGAAGTTGGTCTTAATCAATTGGGATTTCTATAACCTCATAGATTCGCGCTCCATATTCTTTATGTCTATTGCAAACCCAAGCAATTTGACCATCATCTGTGTACCTGACTCTCCATAATCCAAACTTCTCTGCAATGGCTTTTCCACTGAGGCATTTTTGGGTTTTCAAAAAGTCCACCAACCACTGTTGGGCTGTTCTGAATTGATTGAGATCTAAAGGCCTGTAATTGATATCTCGAGATCTATCATTGATGCCTCTACTCCTGGTTTGTTCAATTTGATGAGCTACCCCTATTCCTCTTCCAAACATAAATGATGAGTCTGCCAATTTGGCAACTTCCCTGCTTAAGTCAGGGACCATTTCCCCCATCCCTGCTACAACATGAGCACCTACCTTGAGGGCAAAGGTGAGCATTTTCATTAACCCATTCACATATGGGACAAGGCTTTGTACAGTTCTATTATCAACTTTCATTAGGTTGATCCCAGGCTGGCCATCGACAACATGCATTTCACGTCTGTATTCACATAACAGATGCAGTTGGAGTGCAGTCATACCTGAAACGATGTCTGTAACCAGCCTTTTGGTGAGATTCCCATCATCTCTCACAAAATAAAACATGTGTGGCACTTTTCGCTCTTCAAGCTGAACTGAAAAATTAACCAAATTGTTCATCTTTCGATGAAGTTCCATTAGAAGGCTGTGCTCATAGTATCTCAATCCTTGAATTTCTTGCTTGATGTCTTTGAGGTCCTGCTCAATGATTTTAAGTCTTTGCAACACCTTTTCAACCCCTTTTGCAATTCCAGAAACTGTTGGCGACACAGAACCATCTTCTTCTTCATCTTCCAAACTCTGTTGTGAACTGGGAATGTCATTTGCAGAAGGCACATCCAACTCAACAGCAAGCCTGTAAAGATCATGATATCGCCTCTGCAATACATCTCTGAAGTCATCCTCTGAAAGCAGATCCCTTGCATAATCAAATCCAGATACTAGGATTACTGACCTTCCATCTACAATTGCATTCCAAGTATGTTGATAGTTATACATACTCTCAGCCGGAACTGAAAGTAGCTCTTGCTTCAGATGCTCAACGAAAATAAATTGGTTCTTCCGATATCTTGGTGGTATGAGCTGTTCTGCACATTGTGGCCTTAAAACGCCCTCAATGAGTATTACTCCTTGACAGCCTGCAGATGAAGCACAGAGTCTTTGAATGCTCTGAATAACAAGATGGTGCATGACTTTGAGCGTCTCATTATAGTCTTGTGATGAACAAGCAAGGACATCTATGTAGTAGCCCATTTTGCCTCCAAGTTCAACTCGTATTTCAATACCATTGATAACTATTGAGATAAGGTGTTTTTCAAGCTTGTAAGTGGCACTCTGTCTGTTGCCTGATCCTAAAATTCTGTTGTGAAGATGCACCTGTGACAAACATAAAAAGTGATGTTAGAGCCAAGAAGATGCAAACCCTACTCACAAATGTTGATATAAAAATATACGTTATTGCCAGCATCCTCCAATATAGAAGATAATCACCATTGAAATTTCACCATTTGGATAATCTCTTTGCATTTTGTGACACAACCCAACAATTTACGGTCAGAGTTATTACCTAGTCACTCAGTCTGTGTTCTTCTCAGCAGAGGTGCACTTCAGCAGTAGCATATTGCAGCTAGCCTCATCCTCTTCCATAATTAGAATGCTTTTCTGATTTATAGGTTTTTCTTTTTCGCTAGCCTTCTATTTTAGATTTTAGAAGTCTCAGTCTGTGCATACCCTCAGCACACAGGCTGTTTCAGATTTAGAGTTCTATGTTTAGACTTTGCTTTTCTTTTTTTTTCTCTCCTAGACTTCATCTATAAAAGAAAGGCAGGGGTATAACTGATTAATTAATTCCAGTTTTGAGCTAGTGCACTGTATTTTTTTCAGAGTTAATGAGAAGACAGTTTCAGGTCTGTGAATTCAATACTAGGTATTTGCTGTTTGCTTTTCAGTGTGACATGCTTGCAGACTCTTGCATTCAGAATTTCAAAATCAACATTTTTAATAGGAGTTATCAAGTTTAAGCTTCCTAGTGGCTTTTAACTTTTTGAGTGTAGAATCTGCTTACCATGGTCTGAAAATTTAACATGGTATCAGAGTGGAGAATTTAAAACCTTCCAAGGTTTTAGTGGACAGAAAGGGATGCTGCTTAGAGTTGTTGGAGGGTTTCAGCAGGTGTGATGGCCAAGCTTTAGTGATTGAAGCCAATCTGCGCTTGAAAGAGGCATAAAGTCATGTGATAGGTTATTGGATGTGATGCTCAAGATCTTCTAGTTGTTTGAAGATTGATTTTAACCTAGGTAGCTGGCTGATGTATTTCAGTGCATGTGATGCTCAAGATTCTTCAGTAATTGAAGAGATCTAGACTTGTGAGAAGTTGTAGGACTGGATGCCCTAAGTGCTTTAGTGATTGGAGTGTTTCTGCACTTGTGATAGGTTGCTGGTCTGAGTTATTCCTGGCCAATTTATTTGGTTTTAGCATGTTCCAGGAGTTGCAGGTATGACTAATCTTGGTCTTAGAGAGTGTGATTGTCTAGAGGGTGCTTCCAACTTTACACCTTGGAAGTGCAATTTGCAGATGCTATTGGAGGAGGTCGATCTTTGGAGTTTTGTGGAGACAAAGGTTGCAACTCCCGACCTTGTTTAGTTGGCCAGACATAACAAAAAGTCAACCAAGGTGAAGAGAATCATCTTAGATTCGGTGAAGGATCATTTGATACCTCACATTGTAGAGAAGAAAAAAATAAAGGAGATGTATGATGCCTTGATCACTCTATATTAGAGTGTCAACATTTCTTGCAAGATGCTGCTAAAGTGCAAGCTCAATGCCACATGCACGAGTGATATATGCACAGTGGCCAGTTATCTTATGAATATCAATGAGCTTTGAGATCAACTTGCTGCTATTAGGGTGAAGGTGGAGAATGATGAGTCGTGCCCATAGCCATAAATGGGTTCTCTCCATCTTGAGACCCATTTGTTCAAGGTATTTGCACTTGTGAGAAGCTTCCCACTTTTGAGAATCTTTGGGATGATTTCATCTAGGAGGAGACTCAAAGTGGAAGAGTCAAAATCAAGCTCTCATCAGAAACATGCGAAAAGGTGGTAAGAAAGGATGACTTGGGAAGGGTCAAAAGGGCAAGGAGGAAGAGTCAAATTCTTTGGACAAAGGCAAGAAAGACTTCGGAAACGTGAAGTGTTTCAAGTGTCACAAGATGGGCCACTATGCATCTTAGTGTCTTGAGAAGAAGAAAGCCAAGTAGCAACAACAAGAGTTTGTAGGGAGTGTAGAAACTTCAATTGGAGTGGATGAGTTAGCATCCGAACTTGAGACAACTTTCTCCATGGTGTCATGCCTATCCAATAACAATGTTTCTAGTTTAGGGTGGTATGTAGATAGTGAAGCATCCAAACACATGACCTTCAATAAGAAGGAATTTAAACTTCAAGAATGTCAGGATGGCATACAAGTGGAGTTGGGCAATGATGCCAGTTTTCAATTACCAATTGGGCTCTATCTCTTTCTGCTTTCCTTCAACTATTATTTTTGAGCTAGATGATGTCTTGTCTATTCTTGGTTTAAGGAAGAATCTTATTTTGGTTTCTTGCATGACAAATGTACAATGTATTGTTGGTTTGATGGTCAACAAGTGATCATTAGAAAACATAGCCTTGATCTTGGTCGAGTTTTGGCTAGAGGAGTTCAAGGTGCTGGCCTTTATAGGCTACTTGCTAATCTAGTCAAGCAAGTATGGCAGGATGCCATGGAGTGTCCTTTTAGCTTTGTGGAGACAATTTCCAAGCCTACTGTGGAATTAGTAATTGATTCCATGCTTGCATTTGACAAGAGTATTGAAGAGAGCCAGGACAAATTTATTGCTTAAGGATTTTCTATAGAAGAGGGAGTGGACCTTAATGAGATGGTTATCTACTTACTAAAGTATTCTCTTAAAAAGAGGGAATTGATCTTGTTGAGGCTTTTGCTTCTGTTACCAGAGGTTTTTAGGTGCATGCACAAGATACACATGAATTTAGATTGAAGAAGGCTCTGTATGGGCTAATGCATGCACCACAAGTTTGGTTTACTCTTTAAAGATTAGTAGGTTTTTACTCAAGTTGGAGTTTTCCAAGTTTGGTACAAATTTTAATTCATTTGATAGATCTGATCCACTTATCTTGGTCGTGTATGATAATGAGTTTGTTATTGTAGGAAGTCTTAAACAATTTGGTGAGGAGAATTTGAGTCAAGAAGTTGACATGAAGGACAAAGGTGGTTGGCAAGTTACTGATGAAGTTTTCCTTGTACAAGGGATTTACACATCAAAATTTTTGAAGAGATTTCAGAGTAGATAGGGGAGGAGCAGTCCAAGGTTATATTTTTTACAAATTCACATATGGTCAACATGATGATGATGCTCCTAGCAGAGGGGAGGTTCAAGACGCTATAATAGTATCTTGGCTTGGTGACACCTTCCTAGCAAAGATGAAGTGTTAAGAGATTTTACCTAGTTGCTTAGTCTGTGTTCTTCTTAACAAAGCTGCACTTTAGGAGTGGTGCACTGTAGAGGATGCATGATATGCCAATCTCATCCTCTTCCAGAATTAGAATAATTTTTTGATTTAGAAGTCTAATGCTCATTATGTAGGAGAGGCACATGCATGCATTCAACATGCAAGTAGATCTAAGTTAAGATTTATCTTTTATCTTTTTTGTTAGCCTTCTATTTCTGATTTAGAAGCCTCAGTTTGTGTGCATGCTGTTTCAGATTTAGAGATCTAAGTTTAGACTTTTCTTTTTCAATTTTTTTCTAGCCTCTTCATTTAGAAACTATGTTACTGGGTTCTCTCCTTTTGCCTTGCGTGCCCGCTCCTGGAGCGTGTGGGCACGGGTTCTTCCTGGGGAGCAGTTGGGAGCGTCCAACCACCTGTGGGTTCTTTGTGGGTCCTCTTGGAGCGAACCCATAGAGAACCCATAGGTGGCTGGGTGCTCCCAGCCGTGCCCACGCGTGCCCAAATGCTCCCACAGACTTTGGGCGCTGAAAACAAAAAAAAATCAATTTTTAAAGCACTTAAAGTGCCAAAAAACCCTAAAACGCCTTTACAATATGACTCTATCACTCCTTTGTCATTTCATTGCTCTCACAAACACATTTTTCCCTCCATTTTTCTCATTTTGCAGGTTGCTAAGTTTTTGAAGGAGATTGATCAAGTGCAAAAGAAAGTGAGGATAGCTTGCACAAAAGAGATCTAATCACTTAAGGTATGCATTTTAACTCATTTTTTCAAGTTTATGATGGATTCTTTCAAGTTTTTGAAGAATTTTTTCAGAATGTTTTTTAGAAAAGAAGAAATAAGATTTGCTATTTGTTTTAATGTGTTTTATTGTTCATTTTGTAATTTGTTCAATACTTTATATTTCTTATAACAACAAAATCAAAGTTCAAATGGCTACAAGTTCAAGTTCAGTGGGTGTTACTGCTGGTAAAAACCAAAATTTTAAAATTGATGCAGCATCTCCTTTATGGCATCATACTACGATGGTTGAACAACTTCCAGGAGGTGGGGCATTTGTTTGAATTTGTGATGAGTGTAAAATCCAATTTAAGAGCTCATATAGTCGAGTGAGATTTCACCTTTGTGGACAAGGTGGGAAAGGGATTAGAGTATGTGGAGAGCCAAATAAGAAGGGGTTGTCAAAGGATAAAATTATGAAATACATTGCTGAACAAGAAGATGATGCTATGGCTGAAAGAACAAAACTAAGAAACCATCCTTTAGCAAAGAAAAAATCAATGGCTTTGCCTACAGATTCAGCAGTGGCCTCTCAACATCCTTTCTTGGAGACACCCTCTGTCCAAGTAGAAGACCCCATTTCTTTCTGCAAAAGAGGACCATTGGATAGGGCATTTCAAAATGAAGCAAGAGACATCGTAGAGGAAAAAATTGCACGTTGCATTTATGCCAATGGTTTTCCTTTCAACTTGGTGAGATCACCATATTGGCGTGAAATGGTGGAGGCAATCAATACTACACCTTTAGGTTTCAAATCTCCTAGGTATGAAAAAGTGTGCACCACCTTATTAGTAAAATAAAAAACTCATGTAGAGACATCACTCAAACCAATTAGGGATTCTTGGGTTGAAACAGGAATGTCTATTGTTTTTGATGGATGGAAGGATTGCAAAAACCGACCTTTGATAAATGTTATTGTAGTGTCCCGAAAAGGGGCTATGTTTTTTAAGGCAGTTGATTGTGAGGAGCAAATCAAGGATGCATAATTCATTTCAAAAATCCTCATTGAGTCCATAGAGATGGTGAGTCCGGAAAATGTTGTTCAAGTCATTACAGACAATGCAAAAAATTGCAGGGCTGCAGGTATTTTGGTTGAGGAAAGGTATGAACACATTTTTTGGACACCATGCACTGTACACTCCCTTAACTTGATGATGCAAGCAATTGGCACTCAAATAGAATGGGTGAAAGATATATACCAAGAGGCTGAGGAGATCCAAATGTTTGTGACAAACCACCATATGTCACAAAGCATCTTTAGGACTTTCTCGAGATTGGAATTGTTGAAGGTAAATTTAATTTAATTATCATTTATCAATTATGTAATTTATTTTTTAATTTTATGGATTTATATTTTAATGTGTTATTATTATTAACCCTAGGTTTTCGAGACCCAATTTGCATCACACACAATTGTTTTGAGACGACTTGTGAAGGTACGAGGGGCATTGGGTGCCATGGTTATTAGCAACCAATGGAGTATTTGGAAAACATCAAATTCAGAGAGGGCCCAAAAGGTCAAGTCATTGATCCTAGATGACATTTGGTGGGATCGTGTGGCCTATGTGTTGAGATTCATTGAGCCTATCATGAGTATGATCA
Source organism: Sequoia sempervirens (assembly GCA_007258455.2). Lineage (NCBI taxonomy): Eukaryota > Viridiplantae > Streptophyta > Pinopsida > Cupressales > Cupressaceae > Sequoia > Sequoia sempervirens. The sequence goes on from VDFB02113449.1 coordinate 21,244, forward strand.
GGTTTACTGATACAGATCGACCATGTTTGGGGGAAATCTATGATTGTATTGACTCCATGATAGAAAAAATAAAGGTGATCATAGCAGGAAAAGAGAATGGCCCCCAAGAAACATTTTTTCATAGAGTTGAAAAAATCATTCACCACCGTTGGGACAAGATGAACACACCATTGCATCTCCTTGCATATGCATTATCTCCCAAATACTATAGTTCACAGATACTTTCTTTTGCAGGGAGAACTCCACCATATAGAGATAGTGAAGTTGCTAATGGGTACAAGCGAGCATTTAGAAGACTCTTCGTAGATCCAGAAGTGGTGGAAAATGTTAGGAAAGAGTTTGGCTTGTTCATCTCAGGACGGAATCATAGTCTTTGTGCTATTCAAGACCAATACATAGTAGACGCTCGTACATGGTGGTACCTCCATGGGCAAGATTTTATGTTCCTCCAACCTCTTGCAATCAAGATTCTATCACAAGTAAGTAATTTTTTTCATTTAAGATTTGTATTGTAGACTTTAAGTTTAGTACTACTATTGACCATTCTTTAATTTATTTTGCATTTTTTATTTCTAAGTTATTTTGGTTTTCTCTCCAATTTCAACAGGTTGCAAGTTCTTCTTCGGCTGAACGAAATTGGAGTACATACTCCTATATCCACTCAGTGAAGTGTAACCGGTTGGCTGCAAAAAAAGCAGAAGACTTGGTTTATGTCCATTCCAACTTGCGTCTTCTATCACATAAGCAAGATGAGTACAAGGATGGTTCAATGAAGAATTGGGACATGACCCCTGAGTGTGCCAACTTGGATGCATCTATTGCAGAGCTTGCTAGATTCACTATAGATGATGATGATGATGATGATACTGAGACTCTTTCACATGATGCAGCTACTACAAGTGGCATTGGCAATGCATTTGCTTGTGGTTCAAATAATGTTGAACCAAATGATGATGATCTAGAAGCTTTTGATGATTGATGAATAGTTGTAATGATCTTCATTTGAATCATGAATAGAGAGACATATATGATATTTATTATTAATATATGAGTATGACATATGTATTGGAATTTTGAACTATCAATTGGCATTTATGATTTATCTTTATAAGTTTATAGGCTTGTAGTTTATCACTAGCATTGATCAATGATTTTAGATTTAATGATGATTGATGAAGTATCATAGAATCTTCATACTATCAAATGTATTTACAATTTTGTATATTTTTAATTGTTTATATATATATATACAACCGTACCCAAATGTACCGTATTTCAGGAAAAAAAATTGTTGTACCGGCGTACCTGTTTCCTGTACCCGTGCCCGGTCCCGTACCCGAACCGACAACTTAGTTTAGAAAGGCAGGGATGTGAGTGATTAGTTGATTCCACTTTTGAGCTAGTGCATTGTTTTTCTTTTTAGATTTAATTTTAAGACAGTTGCAGGTTTGAGAGTTCAATACTGTATATTTGATGTCAACTTTTCTGTATGATTTGTTTGCAGATTCTTGTATTCAGAAACATCAGTTTTAATAGGAGTTATCAACTAATTTTTTGAGTGCAGAATCTGCTTTGCATGGTCTGAAAATTTAATTTTTCCAGTGCTGGTTTTATTGTCTTTTTAGTTGAGAATGACTGCTGGTCCAAGTAGCCTTTGACTGGTGAATCAAGCTTTGGAACTATTAATGAAAGTGTGGGAGGGAGATTTAGTTGGTAGAACCACAACAACCTCTTCAACGGCCTAAGCCTACTCCATGTAGATATAGTTGGGAGATTCTCTCTCTCTTTCTCTCTCTCTCTCTCTATATATATATATGGCAGTTGCACCCCCCATCTACCAACTATAGATAGTCTACCTACTATCTATAGGGCATCTAGTATATAAGTTATATGACTAATGACTGATTAGGAGATTGATCATATTACGTATATGATCCATTGAGACTTAACTTAGTGACACCCCACTTGGCTACTCTAGTTATAGTAGTGGGGACTTACTCATATATTCATTTCCATGGGATGGACTCTGTGTGGAACAACAAACAACTAGAGTATTCTAGGGGAGGTGGTACCCTCATCTCAGGTACCTTATCTCATTTCATGCATCTGTTTCTTCTCAATCTCATTTCTAAGCATTGCTCAGAACAATATCTCTAAGCATTCTAATCGATTAGCTAGTTAAGTTACCTCCAGCACACCAACTTTCCCACCCATCCTATGAAAGCTCTTCCCTTTATGCTGGGGATGCTAGCATATCAGGTTCCAGTGAGGGCTTAGTCATCACCATGAATGGCCAACCCCTACTATCTAATAGGGTGGGTTATGCAAGAGTGGTGGGGCAGAACTAGAATTCCCCCCACCCAAATTATAGCTATAGTGTTGAGTAGATAGGCTCTTTATCATAGCTATTTTTTTGGAATGGTTGAACCGGAGAAATGAATGTGGATATGACTGTCAAGAAAGCCCTATCTGTGTTATTGGAGTGGGAAGAATCGAAATTTTTGGGTTAGGCATGGCCAGATCGATAGTGAGATGTGATGGTGAACACAAGCAAATGATTGGAGAACTGCAGGTGAGCTTAGTAATGATCCTATCTCAACTTCATAATTGGCTCCCACCATTTGCTAGAAAGTAGTACTGGCCCTTTTTATAGATACTAGGAAAACCATTTTATAGATACTGGGTGAACAAAACAGCTCAGCAATCATAGGAAGCTTATTCCATGTAAAAATAAATAAAATTAAGAGAAACAACATTTCCAAGATCTGTTTCCAACTATTTTTATGAGTTCCTAAAGTTTTTGGAAACCATATCCTGTTGTTTCAAGAGATTCCAAAGTTTTGTGTCATTGCCAACCCAACCCAACCCATCATTTTCTTAACTATTAGATCCTTTTTGAAATTGGTTTTGTAAAGCCATTTCCCATTTCTAGGAGCTTGTGCAACACAATTTGATAATCAAATTAACAGGCGCATTCACTAAACAAGGAATGAGGCAAACGAGGACCGACTGGGTGTGGGTCTCTTGCACCATGCTTCATATTTCCTTTGTGCTGAAAGATCTGAACTATTGGGAAGTGCACTAAGTAGGAGATCAGAAAGTGGAATTGCAACTGTTGTTCAATGGCTTAATTGCAATGAGACAGCTTGGTGCAATTTGGTTAGAAAAACAGTTCTTTTATTTTGAATTATTGAATAATTTTGTTGCTTTGTGTTGCAAATTTTTACTAATATTATTTGAATTCTCAATTAACTTCACTGCTTGGATTGCAAGGCTCCACTGCAAGTCTGTTGTGTAATTTTGATAGCTTTAAAACCCTACAAGCTGGCTATTGATACATTATACAACCTTCTCGAACTCTTTCAGCCTTAAGGCTTAATTCATAACTTTATTCTTGTTATTATAGAGAAATGGTTGTGCCTCAAAATATAGAAAAATGTCTCTTCTGTACCTAAATGTCTAGGTTAACACAATGTTTTAAATGTTGTTATTCTACATATACTCAAGTTTGCACCCAGACTGGCTTTGGAAATTTAGTGAGTAAATGATGAATATGATTGTTTCTCCTAATTCTTGCCCGTATTTGATTTTGGAGGTTTTTGATCATGTGAATTGACACAGGAAATGTATTTCATGCTTGGAATGGACTTTGAAATGGATAAGAATCTACTTAAATAAACTAGTACTAAGGTTTGAATTTTTTTGAGAGAATCAATTTTACAGGTTAATTTTTGTAGACTAATTTTCCTAGTCAAGTGCAGCATCCATACTAAGTTGGAGGTTTTAGGCCTGATCTGGCATTCGAACCTTCTCAAGAATTTCAAATTTCAGTAAGGAAAACATCAAACAAATTTTTCAGTTTTAGAGCAGTTATAGACTTTCTACAAGTGCAGAAATTTAGATTTCCATTTACTTCAATTTTTAAGCAATTCCATTTCTATAGTTTTGGAGCATCCATCTCTCCAAGCTAGACAAACAACAATGTGTCTATCTAAGTGGGCATAAATTTTTTGTCAAACACAATTTGTAATTTTGAGTCCATTCAGAAAGGATTTCCTTTTCAAGATACATCAATATACCCTCATTCAAATGCTGAACTGGAAATATTTCCTAAATTTATGACACCAATTTGAAACATATCAATAAATAATCCATTTCGGCAAACATATCGTGCTTAGAAGCATTTCATAACATAAGCTATAAGGCATGCACAAAGCTTGCTCACAGTGCCACCACACTTAATCAAATTTAAGAGGTTATTTGCTACCTTTTTTATATCGTGGTGATTATTTCATCATAAATACTTTGTTACTTCGTCAGATCATGACTTTGAAGAAAGGCAATATTCATGGGATGCAACAAGACTCCAACATCTTGTAGATGCTTACAACATAAAATAGGATCCAAACATAGTATCTCATATCATGCAAAAATAAAAGTAATGTCATGATAATTTCAAAGCTACTAGATACTCTTCTAGAATTGTCTTCTCCATAGCTACCAGGTTACCTTTTGCCTTCATGAGTAAAAATGATGATAAATGTGAATCATGAATTTAAAATATTTAATAGGTGAAAGAAATACTGAAATATGCATTAAGATGTTATTGCTTTTTGAAGGTATGATTATGTTTTATATTGATGGAAAATGCGATGAATGAATATGTATTGCAATATGACTACTTTAATGCTTTGATGATGAAAATGATTTATGATGCAAATGAATTTCATGTGAATGGCTAACTACCTTTGTGATGCATTAAGTTGGATGCAAGAAGAGAATTGAGCCCTCAGGTAAGAGAAGGTGAGTATCACTCAAGAGAAGAACTTGGTTTGGTAACCCTTAATGAGCCTAATTGAGCATACACACACTCACATCTTAGTTGGTTAAAGTTAAGTTAGTTTGGGAATTGGTAAGCAATCTTCAGTTTTGGTTTGAGAATGTTTTGTATTGATTTATGGTTTTAGTCTTTGAATGTTCTTGATTGGAAGATGTGATTAAGTCTTTGCGATAAGTATAAGTTATTTTTCGTGTATTTATGTTTATATATTAATCAATGGGTATATACATAGAATGTATATATGTATATATGTACATATCTCGATAAACCCATACATGTGAATATATATGTGCATGTGTATATGTAGGTAGATGTACTTACGTATATTCATGTACGGGTATATCATATGCATGGGAGTATCGATTTGGACATACAAGACATATATAGATATATATACACACACTTTGTATATATGCACCAATTGATGAATATGTGAATATATGTGTTACGTATGGATATTGAAATACTGTTATATATATATATATATATAAACATATATACATGCATATTAATATATGTATATATACATATATATAATTATTTTAATATATGTTTATATATGTATATTGATTAGAAAATAATGCATTTGATATCTTGTGAATATATATATTATAAAGATTATATTATGTTAAGACATTTAAATGTGCTTTGAAATAAGCTAAAGCGCATATGAAAGTGCTGCCATATAAAGTGAAACGGCTATGTTAAGTGTTGAGCACATATAGTGCATGAGAGAATAAATGTTAAATGCATCTAAATAGTGCATGATTAGATTATTATATGGAATCATTTCCAAAAGAAAATGTTAGTCATTACATCACTGACTTTGTCAAAGCCTGCACATACAAGAGAGGGTGTGTAATATGAAAGGTGGTGCCATACTGTTGAGAAGTTTGAAACTGAAAGAAGTCTTTTGTTGCACCATAATCTAGTGCACAGCCTTGAGGAAGCTTGAGACTTAGTCTTTATCCACGAGCTAGCTGAGGTAGTCGACTTATATTGCAATAAGGAAACCTATAGGTTGCATTTTTGAGTTTGAATCAGTATTGCCACCAAGGAAAGAGTGACTCATCTATACCAAAGAAGTTGGACTGTATTTTTGTTTGCAAACTAGTGTTGTAATGTTTAAAACAACGATCTCTCACTTCTTGATCCTAGTTGATGCATTTGGAATAGGAAGGTGGTGGATTTAGTAGCTTGTTTGTAGCATTAAAATGCTCAGATTTTAGTATATATAGAGGCATCCTCTCTACCCTTTGTGACAATTATTCATTTTGATTTCTTTATCTGTCATTCTACTGTAGTTTTCTGTTGCAAGTGTATTTATAAAAAAAATTGGTGAGAAAGAGAGTTGTTTGTGAATTTGCAATTGTTGAGAGTTCTTTGTGAAGAGGCTAGAGTTTGGAGATAGGTTGAGCTTAGAAGGAGTAGTAAGCATGATTGTGGAGATTGAGCTTGGAAAGTAGTAATATCAGTTGAAGCTATAATTCCAGGCATGCTGATTTCTAGTTCTCTAATTTCTTTATGTTGACATGTTATTTAAATGACATAGTTTGTAGAAAGATGATTTTGAATGCGTGATAAGCTTTCTTTTATGAACTTGGTTTATTTCCTAGTTTGGGATAATCTTGGGTGATTCTTGGTAGAGCCTTGAATTGGTGAAACCCTTTTAATTGGAATACATATATACTATATGTTGGAATTTGTGTGGTTATGTTGCTATTGGAACTATGCTTAGTTTGTCAAGACCACATGTATGTGGCATGGATTGTGAAATATGAGATATGTTATTGTCTTGAAGTACTTTAATGGAAAAGTCAGTTTGAACATGGGTGGTTAACTTGGTTATTCCTGGGGTTAGGATAATCCATGGAAAAGGGAGTAACTTAGCTGGTCACTTAGTATGTGTGCATGTATGGTTAACTTGATTATTCCTGGGATTAGGATAATCTATGAGAAAGGGAGTACCCTAGTTAGTTAGTTTGTTATGTCATCACCTTTTAGACTGAATGCAGGTTATGATTGAAAAAAGTCTTTTCCCTAGGGTTAGGGTGTATACTTGATTTGTTGAGATTATACTTTTGGAATGGATCATGAGGTATAGGAAATAATATTGCATTAAAGTACTATACTGAAAGTGTTAGTTTCTGATGTTGTGGAAACTTGTGTGGGTAATATGGATTATTCCTGGGATTAGGGTAATCCAAGGATGGGAGTAACCTATATGGTCGGTTGAATCATTTGATTGATGCTTTACTTTTTGATTTAAGCCATAAATGGGGATTAGCCTATAAGGTCAGTTTAATCATTTGATTGATGTTTTACTTCTTGATGGAAGTCATGTTGGGTTGGGATTAATCTATGTGGCTAGATTGATTACTTGGATGTTGTATACCCTTGAAATGAATTCATTTACTGTTGAGTATGGATTGTAACTTGATATGAATTCTTCTAATGTTGAGTATGGGTTATACCTTTGAAGCAGAGTCATTTTATGTTTTTGAATTGAAGTCATTTAATGTTGTGTGTGGATTGGAGTGGTCATGATTGATGTGTATGGAACTTACTTTTTGGTAAGAATCCATGTTTATACTTTTTGGAATCGAGTCTTGTATGTGTGTATGGTTCATTTACCAAATCAAGCTAAGGGTGGGTGAACGGATGACCTACACTTGAAGTTTTGGGTGTTGAATTCTTTGGCCAAAGTAGTGTAAGTTGCCATTGTTTACACTGTCAGTTCACTATGATCCATGATTGCATACTAGGCAGGGAAGTCATACAGGTGAGTTATAGCCAATGTATGGTAGCTCTAGATATGTAGGACACAACACTATGCTCAAGAAGGCCATAATTATGAGGTTATCAAACCAATCTCTTCGTCGAAAGGTAGGGCCATCTTACCAGTTAGGTAGATGTGCAGGGCATTGTAGTAAGTCCGTGGTTGGCGGGAAAGCGCTTGAGTGATGCTCTCTCTCATACAGTTGGTGGCCGGGAATTGAGGATGTAGTACCAGTTTGGGGACACCTAGAATGTAGCGCCACTTAATGGGGACATCTAAGAGGTATGCACCAACATTGGGGACATCTAGATCATTGTATTTTGATTGTATATCTATTTCATTAAGCCCATGGAAGCTATGTATGTAAACATGTATCTCTATTCTTATTGAGAAATTGTAAATGGGAAATGCTATCATGAAATTATGCAATGTGGATTTGTTACTTGGAAATTTGTAATGTTTCTTTGTAATGCAATGGGAAAGTTTGAAATGAGTTTATTTCAAATGTGCATATTGTTATTGAATCTGAATTTTTTTTTTTTTATGTTGGTGTCATAAACTATTCACTTGAGGGTTAAACATAATGAAAACCAATGGGTAGAACAACGGGCATGTTACACTACATACAATGTATCCAATATGTGTATGGATTCTCATACATTGTTGATAAATCTAGTATAATTTTAAGAGCAACATAGGATAATCTGCAGGAGGGCTGAGCATCTTCCACATTGTAAAGGTTTGGACTGTATAAATTTCCCATTGATTTACATTCAGTGGCCACTTCACTTCTCATTCTTTAAAAACAAGTCATGCGCATAACAATTTGTTGTCAACAAATTTTGTGGATTGGCTTATAATGGCATAATCTAATAATTTGCCATAACAACAAATTATGTCCAAACTTGTAATAGGGTTAGGACTGCTAGCACTCTAATCTTTTCTTTGCAGACAACATTGAAACGCAGAGTAAAAATAAAAAAATGAACTGAAGGGAATCAATAATATTTAACACAAAATTAGAGATGACTAAAATTGGAACTTGAACTTTCTATAGGAGAAATGGTTTTAGTATAAATGATAGAAAGTGGCAAAGTGGGAAGCCAAAATAAAAGGCAATGTGGATGAATTAATGGCATGTTGTGACAAAAAGACTATTTGACATGAACTCTTTACAGCTGAAGTGACAGATGAGCTAATTGAAAATTTGACTAATGATGAAATAATGAAATGCAAAGACTAAGCTGATGAACAATATATGCATGTATGATATACGTATATATGGAATATAAGGCAATAGGTTATGGTATTTCAGACCATTAGCTTGAAACCAGATACTATGTACGATATTAATTTGGATGCAAAGAGCACTCTGGGGGACAATATTTCAATTTGTGTATGCTTCTCTCATCTCCTTTATACAATTGTAGATCCATGTGTAGTTGCTAAGGAAGTAACTGGCAGGAGTAGAAGAATCGACTAGTCCAAAAGAATTTCAAAATAGATGGAGCAGGTAACTTTAGAAGGCATTTATATGTGGTGTAATCAGTTCTACAGATCCACTATTGTATAATCTGGTTGGAATATCACAACCCAACTACTAAATTTATAATTTTTTAGGCTTATCTTTATGGTTGGAAGTTGGAACTATACAACAATATTGAGCCCCTTAATTGGCTAGTATCTCAACTTTTTATAGTAATATCTCTTTACCTGTACATTCTAAACTCTTCATCTCCAGGACATAACTAGAGGATAAAGAATTTTAATCTCCCCATATGTCTGCAATTACAATCTGCAATGAACTTGCAATTTGAAGGCAGAAACTTCTTTCTTGACTGCTCTAGGATTCAGCAGTGGACATTTATTGAAAAACAAAATTCTGGAAACACCGCAACATATGTAGCTAAATATCTTGACATTTTGGGTCCATATATTGGACCCATCATGATGAGAGATGGAAATTTTTACTCAGAGTTTGGACAACCCATAAATACATGGCAAGGCTAAGCTCCATACTAGATGTATTTATTGGCATGCCTAAGGTATCATTTTGACATTCTTTTGCATGCTTTATATGTATGGGCATACCAATGCCTACCTGTCATGATTTTCTAAGTTACAGTCTACATTTGTTGAAAAATGAAAACTGCATTTTTCAACAAACTTGTTCAAAAATACAGTGTGTTTATTAGTGCACACATCAACCAACTGTGCTGCAGAGGCAATGATGCTTTCTAACTGTAGTGACTCACATTTATGAGACTCGCCATTTTATAATAAGTGGGCCCCACCGGTGCTGTTTCATGATATATGATGTGTCTAACATGAAGTACTTGTTTTAATGATGGACTAGTATATTATGCATATTAGATGATATGAATTGTGGAACTTAACTTTGGCCCAAAACTACATTACATAATCTTGAAGTTCAAGAGTTGAGCGTCTCCCTGTATTGCTCAAATAAGACCGTTCTTATTTAAACTATTTGGAAATTTCTATATTTCAAAGTGCTGCTCCAAGTTTTAGTTCATTGCTGTATTCAACTAAACAGGAAATTAAGTATCCACACAATATGGTTTTTAGACCTCAATAAGCGTTTCACTTCAGAGCAGGAGGTGAAGAATCATGCCTAATGCACCAATCAGACTAGGATATATGACACGCCAAACATACTCAAGGAGAGTCTACGAATGTGACCAATAGCTAACACGAAGTTCACCCTACTTATTACTTGGTTCCTTCTCTCGCAAAGAGAATGAAACACCTGGTTGGTAGGACAAGCTCATATTTAAAAGATCCAATGCGTTTTTCCTGTATAATCAAGGACAAGAAAGTGACTTCTTATTGAGATTTGATGCTGTTTTTCTTTTCACAAGGAATTCGGTCGTAGAGGCAATAAAAATAGTTAGAATGTCAGTAGTCAAAGGACAAAGAAATCGGTAGAACTTTGCCTAAGATGAATGCTTTTCCTTTTAAATGCATAAATTTGGGAGCCAAGAGAAGGAATTGCAACGGTCACTACCTTTACTTGTGGGGACAAGGATGATGTTAATTATTATTGGTCACATAGAAGGGAGACACTAGAATTTATTTTTGGGCACGTACGATTCACCATAGAAGCGGAAGAGGGGTAGCTTGCCATTTTTGAATGTATTGGTGTCAAAGAGAGCATGGATCCCTCTCATGTTAGACCTATATGAAGAAAATACATACAAATTTAAGATATATATCTGAAGGCAAATTCATTGAATGAAGTAAGAGCAAAGAATACCTTTCTTCTCAAACTAAATGGTACAAGTTTAGTCGTTTTCATTGAATTAAGAAAGAGCAACAAATAGTTGAGCATTTGATATGTCACCATTAAAATTCACTAACTTCATAAGAGGTTAGAATTGTGTAATATTATTGTTGAAAAATGAAGATTCGTATTCTTATTTTTATAGGCAGTAAAGGAATAGTTAAACTGCCAGAAGTAACTAATTTTTTTAGTTAAATTGAAAACAAAACATACAGTGTTAACTTAGAATTTCAACATGTTAATATGAATATTTATATTCTCCCCCTTAATTTTAAGGGGCTATAGTTAAATCAAGCATTGCTTGAAATTTCTCAAACTTTCTTCCAAGTGTTTTGTTAAGAATGTTTGTTCATTGATCTTCAATCAGACAATAATTGAGTTGTACACTGTCATCCTTCACATGATGTATAGTCAAATAAAAACCTTGTGTTGACATGTTTGGTTTGATTGTGAAAGACTAGATTTTTGGCCATTTTGATTGCAGATTGATTGTCAACTAGGAGAGCTGTGGATGAAACATGGTATTTCAAGAATCCTTCTGAGCTATAATATTTCACCAGTTGCCTCAAAAAGATGCCATATATTTTGCTTTTGTAGAGGGTATTATTGGTAATGACTTCTTCCTAGATTTCCAAGAAATGACTACTGACCCTAGATACATTGAGAAATCTGAAGTAGATTTCTCATCTTTCAATTCACTTGAATAATGGGAATTTTAATATCCAATAAATGTGAAATTTGTTCCCTTGGAGTATTTGAGCCCATAGTTTGAGTTTCCTTCAGATATTGAAGAGCTATTTTTGTTGATAACCAATGATCATGCCATGATGCATTCATCTATTCTTCACCAAGCAACTCCTTATGAAGTTTAGTTTGGTTATACTCCATTATTTGTGTTAATGATATAGCAGCTTCGGTAGCTCCTTCCAGCTCAGCTCCTTCGTGGTATCATAAATTGAATGATAGCCGTTGGCTATTCAATTTATATTCATTTTTTTGTTTTATTCTCTCTTCATATTATGGCCGACATAAAAGAATTCAAATTGATCATTTATTAGAAGATATCTAATATTTATCAAGGCCGACATATGTTATTGAGGCCGACCTATCTTATATTGTTTATGATTATATTGAGGCCGAAATTATTGAATTGTAATTGACACTTACTTTGGCCGATCTTATGATAAGAAGAGGTGCGACCTCTTCAAGATGTATATATACACAAGACCATTCGTCCATTGGAATCAATCCAGCCGAGTTCGGTCATTCACTTCATTTCAATTTGATCAAGTGCGAATCTGATTAAGTGTGAATCTGTTCAAGTGCGAATACATTATCTGGTGGAGTTCGACTATTTCACATCAGTTCTGTCAAGTGCGAATATAGTATCAAGTGCTAATGCGAATACAAGATACAGGGCGATATATGCAGCACTAATACTGTATACAATGCGGACTTAAGACAGTGTGATGATCTAACAGATCGAAGTCTTATTGCAGGTTGTGAATTACCACTTATTCTGAAGATTGTCAGATCTGTATTCACTCATTTTTGTATATTGCCAGGTGTGAATTGGCAGACTGTTACCAGTTATTCCATCTTGCCAGGTGCTGTATATCGGTCTTGTGCTAGACCTCATTGTAATATGTAAAGTTGCCATTGTTACATCAAATATAAGAGAGATCTTTGTTGCTGGGTTTTTCTCCCTCAAGAGGAGGGTTTTCCCACGGTATATGCTGTGTTACTCTGTCTGATTTTTTGAATTATTTCTGTGCATTTACATCTGATCATAATTTCAACAATTTGATATCTCTATATTTTTGGCTCCACCTATTATGCTTTGATTGCCAAGGAGAAAAGAAGTAGTAACATGGATCATTGAAGTCATAAATGCATTTTTTTAAGTTATTCAAAATCTTCAAAAGCATATATAGGTTGTATAATGAGGCTAATAAGAAATTTCTTATTGCTCATGATGTTATGTTTTGTCAAGCCTCCCAAAATATTGTTAATGTCAATTACAACACCTTAAATTTTTTGCCAAGTTTGTTCCTCGGAAAGAACATCTTTCTAAGATTCCTCACTTTAGGGGAGGTGAGCAAGAGGGTGGATGTAGGTGGGGAATAAATAATTTGGAGCCACATTTGGAATCTTTAACTCAAGATGTCCAACAAGAAACCCCTTTAATGTAGAGTTTCAAACTTCAAATGAACATGGGATTCAACAAACTATACAACATTTAGACAATGATGGAAATTCTAATCGAGAAATGGAAGCACCAAAGTCCAACCTAGATTTTCACATAAATGGGTAAAACAAGTCCGTCAAGTTCTTGAAGATTTGAGATCCAATGAACTTGGTAAGACAAGAACAAGAAGCTCATATAAACCAAGGCAATATGCTCAATCTAGTGAAGAAGGTAACCTGGAGTCTATTAATGAAATCGCTATAACATGAACTTAGAACCAACTTCCTTTAAAAAAGTTGAAAATATTGCATTATGGAGGAAGGCCATGCAAAATGAGTATGATGCTCTTTTAGAAAACGACACTTGGGAGTTGATTGATCCTCTAATAGGTTGAAAACCTTTTTGTTGCAAGTAGGTCTTTTGAAATAAGTATAAAGCAAATGGCTCACTTAATAAACATAAAACTTGGCTTGTTACAAAAGGATATGCTAAAAAAGAGGGCGTAGATTATGAAGGAACATTTGCACCTAAAACAAACTAGACTACATTTGCACCTAAAACAAACTAGACCATCATTCATGCTTTGTTGGCTCTCTCAACACAAAATAGACGCAAAGTTCATCAAATGGATACAAAAACTACATTCTTGAATGGTGATATCAAAGAAACATTGTCTATGACTCAATTAGAAGGATATGAAATCAATGGTCAAACACACCAAGTATGCAAGCTAATAAAAGCGTTGTGTATGGTTTAAAGTAATCCCCATGAGCTTGGTATGAAAAACTCATTGAGCATCTTTTGAAGTTGAATTTCAAGCTCTTTGAATTTTATGATACAAGTCTTCCTATCAAAAAGGTTGATAGCATAGTTGTATATCTAGTTCTTTATGTGGATGATCTATTTCCAATTTGTAATTATGAAAGAAGAATTGAAGCAAGGGTTTGAAATGATTGACAATTTGACATGCCATTTTCATTACAGGTAATTCAAAAACCCAATTATATCATCATTTGACAAAAATATATTTGATGAAATTCTAAGAAAATGTGACATGTTTGACTACAAATCACTTAGTACTCATGTGGAGCAAAATTTAAAACTAACATCAAATGACTCTGCAACATTGGTGAGTGCAACTAAATATCAACTTGTTGGAAGTTTGATTTATGCAACAACATGACCATGCATTTATTTTGTTGTTGGGTTTATCTCTAGATTCCTACAAGTTCCTAGATAAAATCGTTGATTAGTACTTGTTGCCAAATTTTCACCCTCAGGCTCAATCAGGCAAGGCGTCTATGTTGCAAGTGTTTATAAGGGCCAAATGGGTTTTCTCCATTGTGGATTATTTCAGGGATCTTGTTGGAGCTGTAAAAATCTGATGTTTTTACGTATGTTTTCATTCATATTTTTCCAAATAAGTGCCCTCTTGAACACTTTCTGCCCATATTTTACTATGTTGCATCATATGTTCCCTTGGGTCTTGCATTTTCTGTTTTCTGGTTCCTATCGGCGTAGGTCCGTGACTGTTTCCCTGACTCATGTTACGTTTTCTGCTTGCATGAGTCTGTGTTGCCTATCGGCAAGACTCATCCGATGTCACGGTGATCACAGGTCTTCTGCATTCTTCATTCGGCAGGACATTTCTATTGTTTTGGCGACCGCGGAGGCTTCTATCGACATATGTCTTAGTTGTCGGGGTTGCGTCTTACCGATCTCAACATGTCTCCCCGACTATGTATATGGTGGTTCATCGGTGGAGCTAGGTGATATCGGCATTATGTCTCGGCGAGGTTTTCTTGTCTCGCCGACTGGAGAAACAGAGTGCATCGTATCGGCATGAGTTAATGTTTTCGTGGGGATGTCATGGTGATCTCCATATGTCTTACCGACTTCACACAGGTTCCCTTTGGCATGAGTTGCAGCGTCGGTATGTGGTCATGGCGAGTTCTCTTGGTCTTACCGACGGTGTGCAAAATGGTTTTCTTTCGGCATGAGTTCACTTTTGTCTCATCGATCGGTGGCGGAAGGATGTGCTCATTGGTGTAGGTTGGGGCGATCGTTGTAAGGTCTCGGCGAGTGACCTTCGGTCTCGCCGATGGAAATATGAAGGATCCTTGTCGGCGTAACGATTGCCTTGTCTCGGCGACTTAGAATGCATCGAGACCTTTCGGTGTAGCAAACCCAGTCTATGTGAAGTCTCCCCAACAGATGGAAGCTACAGTGACACACTTGGGACATGTAGACTCATTGGTGGGAGATACATTATGTCTCAGCGACCCGAGAGTGGTTGAGGTCTTTCTAAATAACAGGGTGCATTCTATATGATGTCTTGCCGATAGTGGAACGTCACAGCAATGGAAAACGGATGGACTTGTCGGCAAGATAAAGCATGTGTCACGGCGACTCAGAATGCATTAAAGCTTTCGGTATAACTATGCAGTCTATGTGAGGTCTTCCCAATGTCACAAGGTCATAGCAACTGTGAATAAAACAAGGAATGCAGGGCTCGGTAGACCAAAATGCGTCGGGGTGACATCGGTAGACTCTTGCCGATATGGTTTGTAATATCAAGGTCGAGGAGACTTCGGGGGAGGCCCCACCAAAGCATGAAAGGGCTCGCCAACAGTTGAAGATATCGCCCTAAGGTCCTGCCGATACCGGGAAGTCTTGGCGACATGGAAAGTGTTATCGGCAAAGGTCTCATCGACAGTGGAGCTTCCAAATGAAAGGGGTTTCGGCCAAAGGATAGAGGTCTGGGCGAAATATTTTTCCGAGATGAGGAGGTTATGCTGACACCAAGGGAAAGCAAACGCATCACCAGGCAGGATGGAGGCTATCGCCATAAGGTCTAGCCGATAGGAAAAATCCCCCTGACGCAAAAGTGAAAGGGCCCTCGGCATGACTAAGGGCATTCGCCGAGATGTCTCGGCGACTATAAGAGGTCTCCCCGAGGCGAGGGGCCTTCGGCATAACATTTGGAGTTCGGGAGGACCTCTTCCCTACCGGCGGGTGTCTCAGCGACAAAAGCAGATATCGGTATGACTATGGGGCATCACCATGAGGTCCTACCGACTTGATAAAGTTTCAACGAAAGGAATGCGGAGCTCGGTGAAGATGAGGAGCGTTCGGGGTAATGTTTTGCCTTCGGTAAAATGTCTCACCGACACACGGATGTCTTGCTGACTGCAAAGGAGCTCGCCATAAGACAAAGCCATCGCCATGAGGTCTTGCCGACCTAGTAAGGTCTCACCGAAAACTGAAGGAGCTCGAGCCCGTGGGAGAAGAGTAAGCTCGGGGTAAATGAAATAAGCTCGCCATGAGCTCTCACCGACTATACTATGATATGCCGATAGCTGCAGAGACACCTAATCGCATCGGTGAGACACTACCAGTGTCTCGCCGAGATGCGATTCTTTTCAGGAAAATTTTTGACCACCTGGGAGTCTGCGTGTAGATCACTCAACCAATCAGAGAAAGCCAAAAGCAAGCCGTGGCGGCTCAACTAGATGAAGAAGATCAACGGAATGACAGGCAGTGGGTTATCTATTCAGAGCTCAAGAACATTCAAAGCAGCTCGACTATAGAGAGATTCAAAGATCGACACAAGTAGCAGATGTGAAGGCGGTGGTTGCAAGATGTTCAAGAAGGGAGTCCCTTGAAGGCAATCTTTGACAGCAACATGGACATGTAGGGTGCAGCTTGAAATTCAATAAAAAATCTAAGGGGCAATTTTCTGGGCCCGGATATTTTTTTGTAAGCCCTAAGGGGCTGATACAGTTTGATATATAAGGCATTTTTGCCTTTTTTGTATATAGTTCTGATTATAGACTTTGAAGAGTTAGTGATTTTTTAATCAATCCTTTCTCAATTAATGTATGTTTTTTTGTAACTCAACTAGAATCCTGAATACAACACAGAGTTTACCTTGGAAGTTTGTGTTCATGTTTGTATTGTTTCTCATTTCTGTATCTTTCTTTGGAACATGCAAGTCTTTAACTGTGTTTTATAATTCTGCACTTATGTCTTAAGGTTGTGAAATTAATCTTTCCTTCCCAAGGTGTGTATGTAGGCCGAACCTGTTAGGACTAAAGCATTAAATCTGAAAGAAGTTGCTCTGAGAATAGCAATTAGGCTTTCAAGTGTATGTTCTTCCTGTGTCTGTTTCATGATTTCTTATTAATACAATGTATCACCATAAGTTTAGTTCCATTTTTATGAATTTTCCTTCTCCCTTTACCATCAAAGAATCAGTAGTTTAGGTGATAACACAAAGGAAGCCGGCCTTCTTCGAAGGTTCACTCCAATCTCAGCTGACCCACAACCTCGGAGTGATCCAATGTTTCACTAGAAAACTCAGTTTACAACTTTGCATAGGGTGCATTTCTAGGTGACAACAATACTAAAAAGAGTTCTTTGGTATCTAAAAGGTACTTAAAATTATGAGCTCAAATACTCCAAGATAGTAATGCCTTTTTGGTAGGACTGAGAGCTGAACTCAATGCTTATGAACTTCTTACATATAGTAGTTTTGTGTAATCAAAATAAAGGGAGTTGGGCTTCGTGTCAATCAATGTAAGGAGACATCCCCAGAAAATGGTAAAGGCAAAACCTTCTCTACAACACAATATGATGGATGGAAAGTTATTCTGTTGGGATTTCGCAGTTTCATTCTTTGAAAAAGTTATGTTTGAGTGCAAGATTACATTTTTATTCTTGGCCAATAATTATCTCCCACTTTATCCTCTATGGGAGAAATTTTTTATTGGACATGAGGGGCTTTACTCCATCCTCACTTCTATACACAAGTTTTGCATAGATATTTTGCTACTATCCAAAACTCTTGTGGAGCAAGAATATGGAGTATTTTTTTTAGATGTGCTAGTCAAAGCTTCGCCTTCCATACACAGAATTTGTTGCAACATGGAAGAAAGTAGTGCTTGTTTTTTATATTGTTAAAGACAAGTTTTGAAAGGGCTTGAGCCCTTGTACAATGGAGTAGTTAACATGCAAGTAGAATAAGTACCATGAGATATGCAACAAACCAAATAATCGGTCAAAATAAATTAGGGTGAGACATAACTACAACCAAGCTACACAACACAACAATGATCACAAAATAGGAGACAATATGGTTCCCCAAGAATGAACCTAGACCCAACCCTATTTAATCTCACACCTTTCACTTTATTATGGGATTGGGAGACAAATTTGAGAATACCTTTCTTTTGCCTTTGTATAATAGTCCAGGAAATATTATCATCCAAGTCCTCAGTATAAGGAGAAGAAAAGGGGGCAAGGGGCATTCCTCCACATAGGCCCAACCAAGTGCATAGAAGGAACAATGGAATGTCAAGGCGGAGTATCCAAATGGTGAACATCAACATGAGTAGGCTAAGGAAAATTTGAAGCCAAAGGCACAATAGGTTAAGTAATTAGAGCAGGAGATTGGGACTCATTGATGGAGAGTCGATGGAGCAGTGAGGGCAATATTTTCTAGAGTCACACCAATTGCATGAGATCCAATATCCTAAGAAGACATGTCATCCTAAGAAAAAATAATCAACTAGAGTGTCAAAGGCATGAATAGTCACGTGATCTTTGTAGGCAATCCTTTAACCATGTTGTCATGCCCTTATGTCAAGAGTGGACAATCAGTAGCAAGATGGTCAATGGTAAAATATCATCTACATCTAAAAGGGTGACACTCTTGTCAAGAGGTTGAGTCCAAGACCTATCCCCCACAATCAAAACCATGTCATTGTGTAGAGGCTTAGAGATATCAATGTCTTCAAATATGAGTGAAAGTAGAGTGATCCATGTAGGAAGTGGCAGAGTTAATCTTCAAGAAATGACCAATAAGGTCACCAATGGCCTCACAGTAAGAATCTTCTCAAAATTAGAGAGGCAGATTCAAAAGACGAACCCACATAAGTCTAACATTGAGAGGTTCAAAAAGCGGGTTGAAGGAAGAAGTTCAATGCTTGATTGAGAGAGTCCTCTCCACACATCCACAAACCATCATGAAGCACCAAAACCACGTCCTTTGAAGAGTCAAAAGATGTAATGAAGATATACCTGACACAAGGGAAGAGCTTGATCTTTCCCTTGACGATGGGCTTCCAAGAATGTAAGACCCATTCATGAAGATCAACAAGTGAAGGCCAAAAATAGCTCAATCTGCAAACCAGACCCCTACACTAATAATAATCTTCATTTTCAAGCAAATCCTATCCATAAATTACCATTGGGGAAGATTTGGCAGAGGGGAGGGGTCATAAGTTATCTCACGAGGTGCGTGCAACACCCCTAGCACTTGTAATGTTAACATAAGACTTATAACAACCAACTCTTATAGCAGAAACCTTTGCATCACTAACAACTCCCAAAAAGACATCAAGCACCAAAATAGAGGCAATGCCAACACAAGAAGCACTTCTGCCCCCAACAATGGCCTAAGTAGGGGGCTTAAGAACCCTATGGGGATTCATTAGCAGGGAATTTTAACTAGGGGCACTTAATCACCCAACACCCAGGTCGGCAGTAGGGCAACGAAGGTCAAAAGAAGTAGAGGTAACCTATGCTGAAAACAAACATGCAAAATGAGTTCAACACTAGGGTCTAAAGAAACATCATCCACCAAAATGCCCTCAAATACACCCCAAACATAGGCATAGGGAAGAACGCCTGCCATAGAAGGCAGAGGGATGTCTTCAACAAGCACGCCATTGATTGATGCAGAGGATGGGCAACCGAAGCAGAGCGCAGGACAAAAAAATTGAAAATGACATTGTAGTGGACGAGAGAGCCATAGTAGATTCTTGTTCTATATGGTAGCGCCCTACTTTCAATTTTGAATTATTATAAAAATTGGATTTCGTGTCCTTTATTCCATTGTGAGATCATGTACAATTATGTTCTTAGTTGGTGAAGTTGGTTTAATGTGAATTATATAATTTTATGTGTTCAAGACAATTTGTATTTTATATTGATGATTGATTTATAATTATATTCTTAAAACTAATAATGTTTCTAATTGTCTCAATGAAATCTTTGTTCTTAAAACAATTATTTAACACTTTATATTATTGACATTAATGCTAAAAGAAATAAATTATCAAAAAAATTGAATCAAATAATATTGAAGAGATTTTTATTTAAGAGTAATAATATCTATTAATTTCATATCAAATAAAAATTAATTAAAAAAACTCTTAATTCTTAATCTCCTCTAATAAATTTAACCTTTATTAAAGATTTTTAAAAACTAATCCAATCTTGATAGTAAGTCAAATAAATTTATTCTTATAGAATCATACATCCTATACTTTCAACTTTATAAGCAACCCTTCTTTATCTTCTCTAAACTACTTATGCTTTCAACAAATATATTAACCCATTTTTTTTCTTTCTAACAATTTATTTTGATTTTTTTTTTAAATATGTCAATAGTGGCATGGTGTGATGGTTAAGTTGTTGTGGTGTTGTTTTTGCCACCAAGATTCAAAACCTCATTGGAGTGTTATTGTTAAATTGGGGATGAGGTCCCCCGATTCATAACCCCTTCTTTTTAAAAAAAGAAAAGAAAAATTCTTTTAAATATATTTAAAAATTATAATTATATCACTTTTTAAAATAATAGATGTAGATGTGTAAATATATATAGTAGTAATGCATCATACAATCAAGTTTATGGACTTGTTTGATATTTAGATGGAGACTTCAAGATGAACAAATCCGATCAATACAAACCATGTAACAATATTTTGTAATTAAGATTTTATTTTTAAAATATATATTTTTATATATTATTTTCAAAATTATTTTTTTCTTATTCACTTATAACTTTTAATTTTTTACTTTTTAAATAAAATTAATTTCAAACTAATTAAAATATTTATTACAACAATAAATAACCATCTTATTAACATAATGATTTATTTTAATTTATTTATTTTAAAAAATACTAAATCATCATAATTTCATATGTTTTAAAGAAGTGATATAATAAATACTTTATATAAAGCAAAATTTTATAATTAACAATTATTATTTTTAACTTAGGTTTTAAAAGGACTAGTTGAAAAATGTAGTGGGCAAAATGGTATATTGTCATCTTAAGGTAATCTCTACTCTAAATATATGAGATATAGGTACCATATTCAAACCAGACTACTTTGAAGATCATAAAACTATGAAGCTAAGTTGTCTATCCATCATGTACTTTTTATCAAATTAATTATGAAAGTTAGTGATGGTTGTGTTAATAGGGGTTGATAAGATAAGATAATTATGATTTATTTTAAAACACAAATGTAAAGGATAAGTTTTTAAGAAGATTAGTCAATTTAAACGCAATGAAAGATTTTATTTGGACTTTATGTCAATCCAAATGTATACCTTGAATATAGTGAGGAGTAGGAAAGATCAACAAGATGTATCTATAAGATAGTAGTAAATGTGAGTCCTTGACAATCCATGTTTTGAATGTCAATTATTGCTCTCTCAAGTGTTGACCCCTATGATTTATGGATTATGAAGGCCCATGACATCTTAAGAGGGGCTCGAGGTTCCTTCCAAAAGTAATTAAAATGATTTGCATGAGTTGTGGGTCATCCAAGTCCTAAAGTGGACCTAGGTACAAAATATTTTAATTGACCAAAATGAAAAATGGAAGATTAGGTGGGTTGCTCTCACTTTTGTACACAATAGAAAGTAGTATTCCATTGACAAGACTTGCACTACAAACCATAAATTTGAAATGAGCA
>VDFB02113450.1:0-34098 GCA_007258455.2 Sequoia sempervirens
TCAACCCTACTTCAGTTTAGTTCAATGTTCATCATTTTCCTCTCTCTTTTTTGTGAGTTTGTAGGCCCCAACAATGGTGTATCCAATGCATCTTCCTCATTTAAAAAAGCATAGTTTCCCTTTGAATTATTAGAGGTATCTTCACTATGCAATATATAAGTATTATTTTTATCAAAGGTAGGATTAGACTTACTTGCATCTTGGTGTCTCACATCTTTTTTTTACATGTTTTCTTGCTTCTAGTGAGTCCATTTTCAAGTCTCCTTGTAGGGTACATATTAGGAATGGATCTTTTTCCATGCATGATGAAAAATTTATAATATTATATTCTTTTCAAATAGTCTTCTTGGTATGTAGCAGAGTATTAGATCCACCACCCAAATTAATGGGAATATTCTTTCTTTTTCTAAATGCACTTTGATAGAAACACCAAACTTGACAACTTCTCAGAATCTTTCGTAATAGATAGCTTTGAATAATTTTTTTGACTCAATCCTTCTAGATGTGGGATACTAGACAAAAATTACTTCTAATCCCCAGCAAAATCACCAATTTATTGGTTTTTCCAAATGATTGTCTAGCTTTTCCTAAAGGTTAGCTAGTTATTATGCTTTGAAATCCTATGTCAGTTTCCAATGAATAGGATATAGGTTTTATAGTTTTTTCCTCTACACTTTAGGCTCTTCAAAACCAAGGTGGATTTCCCTATCACATCATTCAACATACAACACTTCTTTACAATGACTCCTTTGATAACAGATTCATCACACTCATATGGTAGAAGGTAATACAATTGGCTAAATCATCTTTG
Organism: Sequoia sempervirens; assembly: GCA_007258455.2. NCBI lineage: Eukaryota > Viridiplantae > Streptophyta > Pinopsida > Cupressales > Cupressaceae > Sequoia > Sequoia sempervirens. The sequence continues at coordinate 812 of VDFB02113450.1, forward strand.
GCACCCTCTATATTTTTAGTTGTTCTTTGTAGTGTGGTAATAACTATAAAGAAGTAAAAAATATAGGAAAGTAAGTGGGTTTTATTTGATTTTATGACTTGATTCTATCTTAGACTTGATCTTTGAGAATTAGATTTACTAGTGCCTTATCGACATAGTGTCTAGAAATGAAGAAAAATCCTACAATAGACCAACCCATGGCTTCTAGTAACCATGTTTCCTTAGAGCAAGAAACTAACAAATGAACAATACCACCAAACTACATACAAATCCCTATTATAACTGCGTAATCTTTCGTGAATAAACTAAAAAAAAAAATTATATTTTTTGAATAGAAAAAAATAACTCATTCATCCATAGCACAAAATATTGTAAGAAAACCAGATATAACCCTTGATTATATTGATTCAAAAGAGTTTACATACAATACTGGAGATAATGATACATTGATATACAAATTTGATGTAAAACAATGAGTATTCAGGTCGTTTGTTGTTATTATAGAGCCATACTTACAACATTCTCTCTAGATTTCAGAGGTATTAGCTTTTCAACCTAAGATCTATACAAAGAATTTTAAGAACTAAGAAGTAGAACCCTCTAAAAGAAAACAAATCTCAACTTTATAGTGTAGGCATAACTCTAAAACCCAACAAGGCACAAACCCTAACCCAAGTAGGGTTTTCCAAAATGAAAAAAAAAACAAGCCACAAAATCTGACCAAACCTTGTGCCAAATTTTTTGTGCAAAACCAACTGATTAGCTACATTAACTCCATAGTAGCAAAAGTAAGAAATATTTCTTGAGCCACACACACAAGCATCCATTATCCTATAGTAGGTCATGAAAATGAAGGAAGGAACACTATTGGAATGAAATCCACACTGAAACCCTAGAAAAATTGTGCAAACTCCTAGGTGAATAGATCTGAGAGGAAATCCCACCATAACTACAATAGGCATCAATGCTAAGCCACCATATTAATGAGAACCCAAATAGTGAAGGAAACCCCCATGAAATCTGTAGAAAATGTTGGAAATGTGTTTCATCTAACTAGTGTGATAATGTCGCCATTGTGTTCTCTTATCGACTAGACATAGCTTCATCGGTGGAACTTTCTTAGTTGTCTCCCTGATAGTCTGATAAGCCTTTCTGGATTCACCTATCTTCATCGACAAGAAACTACATGGTCAGCAAGAACTCACTGGTTGTCTCCACGTTCATGGTCTGCAGTGGTTTTCCTTATCGTTAAGAGATTACTCCATTAGCGAGAGTTTTGTCTTTGTCTCCTTGACAAAATGAAATCCTTTGTTGTGGCAGCTTGTTTACCTTATCGATGAGAGGTTGCACCATCACCATGACTTTGAGGTATGTCTACTCGACATCCTGATGGTAGGTTGGAACACTCTTGTCAGAGAGACTTCAAGTGTCTGTGACACATTGGGAAATGTCTCTTTGACATGGCAGTGAAATTCTTGAACGTGCCTATTGGGGAGACTTGGATGGTTCGGTGAGACATTGCAAAATGTCTCTTAAACATTCTGATAGAAGTCTTGAAAGTTCTCATCGATGAGACTATGGATGTTTGTTCTGACCTTAGAAGATGTCTCTTTGACAAAGTTTGTTATGTTGATGATTATGGTGGGACCCGAATTTCCAGGAGGAAAGCAATTAATGGTGCAAGCCATGTTGACTCAGCAGTGGGGATCACATGGACGATAAAATAGACATTGATGAGACCTTGGTGTTTCGATGGGAGAAGTTGAGATCTCTCTATTGTGATATTCATGCATTGGTGAGACTCGTTCTAATCAATGAGAGTTTGGAAACTGTTTCTTTGACATGGCTCATTTTGGAAATTGCTAATTAATAGTTTGTATTTTGTAACATATAAAACCGATTTGGTATGTTTCCACGCATGGGTTTGGAGATGCAGATTCTCTGGAATTCTCTCAGAGGAATTACACTATAAATGTGCAATACATTTTGTAGGGTGATCCCACAATAGTGGTATACAAATTTTGGCCAAACTAGACACTAAAATATTTTTTTAACTAAATCTTCACTTTTGGGCACCTATAGCAGCTAAACTATGAGGAATTTGTAGATGATGCAAACTAGAGTTTCGTAAAATTTTGTCTGTAGATTCTAAATATATTTTTTTCAAAAATTTTGGAATCAGATTGCACTTATTTTTCAATCTTCCTCGAAAACTATTTTTTTGAAAAAAAAACATTTTTAAAAAGTGATGCTCACCATATAATGCATAACTTTTTTTCCATGAAGGTTAAAACTATAATTCTTTTGAATTTAGATTTGTAACTCTGATATGTAGTGCTCCCACTTGGTATAGTTTTTTATTGAATATTTTTCTTTAATCAAGTTTTGAAGTCAAACCAATTATAATTGAGGCATAGTACAACTGTATAATGCGTAACTTTTTTTGTATGTATCGAAATTCAATTTTTTTTTGTTGGATCAAGGACTTCAATATCTGGTGCACTCATATTTTTCAATTTTTTTTTTTTGATAATCTATTATTTTTCCACATGTACAGAACATAGAGCTTGATTTTCAGTGAAAAACCTATGTTTAATAAAACTAAAAAAACAAATACATAATAAAACCAAAACATAATAAAATTATAGTAGTTTGATAGCTCGTTCTGAGGACTACTTGATTCCAGTTGGGTTTGTGAAGTCTCCTCCATTTTCATCCTCATCCCGAGCTTTGAAGCATAAAAATCTGGACTTTTAAAGTGCTTGAGTGGGAGAATGAGGACAAAGGGGGTTCGCTCAAACCCTAGTTTGTGCGAACCCCCTTTCCTTTTGCATTTTCTTTGTTGTTTTTGGGCAGGAAATGTGGGTCTAGTATTTAATGGGTTCGCTCGAACCTACAAGATCATTCAAACCCCTAAAACTATTTTTTTAATGCTGCTTGTATTGAGTGTCTAAATTGACATCTAAAAGGAAGAAACTATAACTTTGTATGTGGACCTTTTTTTTACTATAATATAAAGAGTTTTTTCTTGGTGTGTTGGTTTTTTCTCTCGAAAGGGTTTTCCCACGTTAAATCTGGTGTCTATTTTGTGTTGTGTGAAATTTGTTGTTATTTGTTTCCTGGTAATGTGCATCTTTAATGAACTATAATTTGAATTTTTAACCTTAATTATGCATTCTCTTCTTAGAATTAGCATTAGGAAAGTGTTTATGCACCTCTGCTTTCCTTACAAGTGGTATTAGAGCCTGGCTAGTTGTGTTATCCTTGTGGGTTAGACGGGTTTTAGGTTCCAATTCTAAAGTAGGAGTCTTATAGAGGAATCTAGTAATTTCAATTACAGATTAAGATGGAAAGCACATTAGGGAAGATAGAAACTAAAAAATTCAATGGTGGCAATTTTGAGTTGTGTAAAGTCAAAATGGAAGACCTATTGGTAGATAGAGATCTTTGGATTGTTATGTCTAGAACTAAGCATTTAGGCATAAAGCAAGAAGATAGGGACTTCGAAGATTGAAAAGCCAAAGGGTTGATAAGACTATGTCTAGCAGACTTTGTTCTCCTAAACATTCACAAAGAGAAGTCTGCATCTTCTTTGTGGAAGAAACATGGTGATATTTATCAGGAAAGTCCTTGGTGAATAATTTATTCTTGAGGAAGAAGTTGTACTCTTTGAAATAGAAGAAGGGGTGTCTATGGCTAATCATCTGAATAATTTTAATATGCTCATTATTTAGTTACCATATATAGGTGTGAAGATAGATGATGGGGATTGTTGTATGCTTTTGTTACATTCTTTGCTCGACTTGTGGGATCATTTAGTAATGGCTATTTGGAGTACAACAACCAATTTCAAGATGGAATATGTGGTTGCTTCATTGCTATCAAAAGATCTATGCAAAGGAAATCTTCTAAGATCCCAAGGAGGTCCTTGTTGTTCAAAGAAGATCAAATGAGAAAGGCAAGAAGAAGGGAAAAAAGTCTCCTAGAAAGAAGTCCAAGGTGAAATGCTAGAATTGTGGGAAGCTTGGTCATGTCCATAAGGATTGCAAAGAGGAGAAAAAGAAGAAAAAGAAAAACAAATATTCAGATAATGATTCTTCTCAGAGTGATGCAGATGCCTTTATTGCAACCTTGGTGACTTAGGCATCAAATGATGGTTTGTTGATCGACTCAAGTGCATATTTTCACATGACATCTCACAAAGATTGGTTTATGAAGTATGAAAAGTATTCTGGTTGAAAGGTGTATCTGGCAACTGACTCATCTCTTGAAATTGTTTCCTTTGAAAGAGTCAACTCAATTTCTTAATAGAAGAATCAAAGGAATTGATGGTGTAATGCACATACCAGGTCTGGCTTGAAATTTAATTTATGTTAGCAAGCTGAATGATGTTGGCATGCAAGTTTCATTCTAAAATGGTGGTTGTAAGATGACTAGAAGCTCGATGGTGAGAAAGGCTTACAATCTTTGAAAAATAAAAAGTTGGTTGAAGGGATTGATGATTGTAACCTTGAGTTCAATTTAAATTGTGAACATTTTATTCTAGTCCTCATAAATCTTCTGGTGTTCTATAATACATTCACTATGATGTTTTTGGTCTAGTAAATGTTCCTTCGTTATCAAAATCTAGATATTATGTTTCTTTTATTGATGATTATTTGAGAAGGGAATTTGTGTATTTTCTAAAAAGTAAATCAGAAGTGTTCATTCAATTTAAAGAGTTTAAAAACATGGTTGAAAATTAGACTGAAAGAAAAATTAAATGCTTGAGGATAGATAATGGCGGTGAATTTTTTTTTGTAGATTTTGAAAGGTATTGCAAAGACAATGGAATATTAAAGAGGCATAAAACAACACCTTACACTCCTCAAATAAATGGAGTTGCTGAAAGGTTGAACGGGATACTGATGGAAAAGGAAAGAAGTATGTTGAGCAATGTTGGTTTGGAGAAGAAGTTCTGGGTTGAGGCTGTGGCTACAACATGTTATTTAATAAATCGATCTCCCTCTTCGACACTTTTTGAAAAGATTCCAATGGAAGTTTGGTTTGGTAAGTGTAGACACGTGAAATTAGCATTATGCATATGCATCCACTCATTCATAAATCAAATTCACATTGATCCATTCAGTAGAAAAACCAGGTTCATCATCCATTTAAATTAAATAAATTAACTTTATTTGATTTAAGCCTACCATTACCTCATTTAAATACATCAAATCCTAACATTTCATTAATCCACCTTTATCTTGCATCATCCCTTTTGATTTAAATAAATCAAATATTTGAGTCAAATTGGTCAAACATCCTAATCATCATTAAACTAATCTAACCATGATTAAATGCTAATCTTACCCACTTGCATCCTCTAGATAATGCCACTTGCAGAAATAAATCAATTTATTGATTTATTAAAATAATCATTTTTACTCAACATGGCATTTATGGGGAATATTCCCTTAAGTTTGAAAACTATGACAAGTTGATTTGTCCCTCCAACATTGCATTTATTTCTCATTTTCTTGTTCCCCTTTCAAAATTTATTGCCCAAATTTGAATTTGAAACTCCCTCTCATGGGCACATTTCCCAAAACTTGCACATCCCTTGGCCTATCACAACTTGACAAGTGGCCTCTTCTGATTGGTGGATATTTAATCCCACATTCATCCATTTGGCCAATCTCTCATCAAGAAAATCTTTAAATAGACGCATCATTCTCCACAATTTCATCCACAAAGCTAATGCAAAGTAACTCTCTTAATTTGAGAACTGATTTTGTCCACAACTCCACAAATCATCTCCACAATCTCATGCAAGGTTACTCTCTTCAATTGAGAGATAATCTTGCCCATTCATCATCTTACCATCATCATCATAGGCATCATATCAATTAGCTTCTCTTAAGCAAGGATTGGGAAAGGGCTATTTTCAACAATAGCACCAATCCACTATGAGATAGGATTAATTTCATGTTTTTATATGCTTTTATTTGGTTTCCATTGTTTAATTTATTGCATGATTAACATGGCTTATTATTCCATAGGGATGTTGAAATGTTGCTTTATTTTAAACCAACCATTTGCAAATTTCACCGTCTATATTCTGGTGCTAGAAGGAGGGCCTCGAAACTGAGTAAATGATGTGTTTGTATTTCCTCTAAATATTCACTTTAGTTGTTATAGGTAGTCTAAATTCGTTATTTTGTGCTTATGTTCTCTTAACATAGTTTACTCTTTAGCTTTTCTTGTTGTAGACTTTTTTTATAGAGAGGGAACTACATTCAAAATTAGGGAAGTTGACTCATAATAGATCCTCTGCGCATTGGGGTCATTTGGAATATGTGTCTTTTTGGGTATTGTTGTCCATTGTCCTAATCATGTCATTTGTCTTCATTGAAACATTTTTTTTTGTCACGAACAAATCCCTGACTTCTAGACATGTGTGTTTGAGATTAGATTTTGTGCCAAATGAAATCTTCAAAGAATACCCCTACCTGATATAGTTTTTGACTCGTTCTTTCTATTTGAATGCTTTAATATTGGTTGTGCATTGTTATATTGAGAATACATTTTCTGTGAAAGCCATTTGAAGGAAAGAAAAAATATATTCTGATGAGTACATAGTTGGTAGACTTTCTGGGTGATAAAATAAAATCTTTAACTTAGTGACTATGATGAATAACAACCTCCCATCATATTCTTATCAATTAGTGGAATGCACCGAAAATTGAGAAAATTTTAGGCCTCCCACAAATGTTGTGTTTCTATCACAGTTAATTCTTTGTATCTCTATACTAACCATTTATTGTCAGATCATGATGATTTGATACTTGTTGTAATAATGGATCGACGAGATATCAATTTGAGTTTACATTTAATGCTCTCTGTTTGTTTTTAAAATATATATGTCTATCTCTCAAAAGATTTTATTATGTGGTAGGGAGGTAAACTGTCAGCATCGTTAATAAATAATTTGTTATATCTTTAAATCGGCATTGACAGATGATCTTCTCTTAGCACGGGGTTTCAAAATAATCTGACCAACAGATAAATGTTTTCCATTTGAACACTTGTGTACATTGTTGCGTCTGTTGCTTGTTTTTTGTTTTGACTTTTCTTATGGGCCTCTATTTTTTGAAATTTGGATAAATGTTTCTTTAGGAAAGAAAATTCTAACATTCAACATGATTCCTACAGTCTTCTATGTCTTTACGAGTATTATCCACTTCTGATCTTAACATATCGTTCTCTCTTCTAACACTAGCAAGCTCAGGAGAAAACACCACCTCAGGTGTTGTAAATATACGTAGACTTTTTTCTTGCTCAAACGTTCCTTCTAGTACCTCAAGCATCTGATCACGCAAAACAGAAACCTCTGCAAAGTAAGTCTTATATTTTACATGGCGAATCAAGTAAGCTAAGAGTTCTGATCAAGCCGCCCATGAATAAGCTGAAGTTCTTCAAATAACGCATTTTTCTCCTCCAAGAGATACACATCTGATGAAATCAAACCATCTGCAACAGATTCCAGCTTTCTAATTTTGTCCTCTCGAAAACGTAACATCATTTTAGTGCACTGGGTATCCTTCTCTCTCTGCTGAACTAGTTGGTTTAGATGACCAACTAGCTTCTAAGACAACCTATTGTTTTGAATATTTTCATTCTCCACACCATCTGGTGAATTTTCTTTGGCATTTTAAAGTTCCTATATAAATGAATCATTAAATGTGTTGGTCTGCATATGGGAGAGTTGTAAATCACTCGTAAGCTTAAACACGTGTTGTATCTGGTGAACAAAATAAATATGATAGCAGACAAAGTTGCTGCGCTGCATGATATAAAAACATCTGATATCTTGAAATTTGTTCGAAAGTTGTCCAAAGATAGATGGGCACCAATGTTATTGAAGGTGGCTTCCAATTAATTGTGGGCTTCACAATTATGTTCTGATAGATTTATGTTGATTGTCTGACATATTTTTTTTCTTGATTTATGGTAGGCAGGAGGAAAGCTTGCGTAGCACATCTTCTGCTTGGGTAGGTGTGAGTGGACTGCAACCTGTAAGTTTGTGATCATTCAACGGATATTAGACTACCTACAACTTGTTTTCAAGGTAAAATAAATGCCTACGTACAAAATGAATGTGTAGTTGATTTTGAATTGGCCTCTTCTATAGACCTTATCCTACTACGCAAGTCCTCTAGAGAGCAATAAGAAACAACCTTACACCCACCAATAATTTGAAAGCTCATTTTTAGTGATTACGGATGAATTTAGAGTTACTAATTGCATAGCTTTGGGAACTTTGTCTTCAGGTTATTAATGCGCTAGATTGAAAACCTCTTCTTAAGCATTTATTGTTGATGGATTTTACACCTGTCAAAGCCATGTATTGACTTGAAAGTTTTTAGGGTCTTCCTACGAATCTATCCTACATGAATTCTACATAAACATCTCTTTCAAGCATTTAGCCTATTGGAAATTTATTAGCTATGTATGGACATGCAGACTAGTTGATACAATTAAATATAAAGAAGATTTCTTGAGGGGGGGTAACAAGTTTAAAGATTTTCATTTTGTATTTGTGTTGTGGAAACCAAATTTATTTACATAGAATACATTCATTAATGTCATGTATGTTGATGTATGGATATTTCAGCTTCAAAACAACAAGATGTTAGTCAAGTGGTATGCTGGGGTTGAGCTATGATCAAAGAAATGGAGATGCGTTTATATCGAGATTTTGATGATGTTGAAGATTGTTTTTTATCTTTATTTTGGAGGGGGTTTATCAAATTTGGTGATTTATATCTTTAACAAAACTTTTCATGAAAAATCTTAGTTTGTTGGGATTGAATTATCAGCAAGAGGAGCTTTTATCTTTGTTAGCAAATTGTCTAGTTCTAACTAATATTTGTTCTAAAGTCTAAAGGAAAGCATGATTCACTTATTATCCAAATCATTTTTCCTTTTAGTTTAGATCATGTTACTGTTTGAAGTTAATAATCAAAATGATTTTAATATTTTTATTCTTACATGATTGTCTTTTTGATGGAATAGGAAAAGGAAAACAATGCAAGAAAAAGAGGTACAAAGGAAAAGCAAAAAAGTCAACAAAGGTACAAACAAAGGAAAGTGAAGGTGAAGTGAAAGGAGGAGAAATGAAGATGATGGCTTGAGAAAATTAAAGTATTCTTTAACACTTTAGTGTTTATTTAAACGCTTTTATGAAATTGTTACCTTTTTCTTTTAGGACACTAACTTTCGTTTGGGTCTAAAAAGAACACTTTGATTTTTCATTTGCAAAGGGTTAAAATTGAAACTTAGACACCTAGATTTCAATTTGGGCTAAAATCAAACAAGCAATCTTCATCTTTCCTTTGGTGCTTAAAACGAATCAAATCATTGCTTTGAAGGATAAAATGAATGTGTGCCTTTATTGTTTTGTAATTATTTACACAAAGTAATATCATCAAAAGATGTATGCACTTCTCTTGTGCCTCACGATGATCTTGAGAATCAAAAGGACTTTGGTGACATTAAGTTGCATAAATAATTTCCCATACACACTTCGATTTGGGTTTAAAATTGAACATCTTGTGTGAGTGTGAGTAGAGCATCATCACGTATATTCTCTTTCTTTGAGTCATCAAAGATTGATCGAGTTACGGATTTTGTCTTTGCTTGCTTTTGTTTATCCTAGAAGGCCTACCTTGGGGAAAAAGTACTCACCCAAGGGAACGACTCAACCGGTAACACTCTGAACCCAAGATGATTTCTAGCCGGGATATAAATGTGGATATTGGACGAAATTCCAATATCACGCGATTGACTCTGACAAGATGGATCCGAAAGGGGACTCTTGCCATGTTGGGTAAACTCCTACGAATGGAAAGACTGAACTAGAACCCTTGTTTTGTAGTGACCAATTGATCCATTGAGCGAGTTTATCAAAATGGTGCATTGGAACTTAGATTCCAAGAAGTTACTTGCCATGTCTGATCTTGGTTGAAATATAGAGATTAAGACTTCATTCTTAACATACCTTTATATTTTATCCTTGGTTGCATGTAAAATCATCTCTTCTATGAAGGTCATGAGGCAAGCCCACTAAGAAAAATGTACCAACTGAGCTAGGAATGTTACATTGCTTGAAAACACAGTGCTTTTATCGAAAACATCGAAACCAACATTCAATGAAGCATCAAATCTCAAAACCTTTAGGAGAGGAAAATATCCTTGAGGACTTCACATGTTATTGCTTGCCCTTGGGATTCGTATCCTTAGAGGCTTCTAAACATTTGGATTTCATTTCAATTTGCTTCTACTAAAGTCAACTTTAGGTAACCTTTTCCTTGATTTCCTTGATTTCCGCATAATGCACTTTGTGGGATGAAAGGGAATTAGGACATTGAAAATTCAGTTGAAAACCTAATCAATAGTGTGTTTGTGGTAAAAATAATCCATTAAGAAAAGATTAAATCAATTGGACCCCACACATGTGCTTGGCATCTTTTGATCGTATGGTTTTTATGCAAACATTGGTCTTTTGATTTTTGAATTACTCTTAGAGAAAAGCATGTTCTTCACTATCTTGGCCTAGTAAACAAGTCCTTCCTAGGTTCATTTAGGATCACATCAAACACTTAATCCAAATTCCAAACATATTATCAAAATCCATCCCACCAAAACAACTTTAGATCTTTGGAAACATCATTTTAGGACTTGGGTAAATCATCACAATCAAAATCACCTTGTTTAGTTAGGTGTATTGGAATGCATCCTTTCCAATACATTTAATTAAATCAGCAATCCTTTGAACAAGTTCATCCTAAGATCACATCCAACATCTTATAGTTTACAAGTTCACTATCCAAATCAAACCAATCAAAATCAAACCCTAAGTCTAGCATTGATACAAAGTCCCTAAACGTTCAAACATCCATATCATTCACACCTTTCATCCATCTCGTCGTAGCTCCTAAGAACCTTAGAGGTCACTTTTGCAACAAGGTCAAAACACAAGAGGAACATGGAGTATAAACTTCATCCATACATCATGAGTAATCCAAATCAATTGAACTTTCAAAGCCTTACAAATCCAATTGATTATCAAAACTCACACTTATAAAATCCATACATGGGATCATTACCTTCTACAAATGTCAATGGCACAACAAGTGTGAGTATGCCCAAATCAAAGATTGGAACACATTTCCCAATGGTAGATCTAAATCCAAACCTACAAGTCTTTCAACCAAACAATCAAAGCATGAGCCTTGAAATGAACAATTTCATCCCACCAAATCCCTACATTCCAAATGAGAATGTGCCAAGTACAAGTGTTCGAAACATGAATCCAACAAACTTTAGGATAAATACATTTGCAAATCATACGAATATTCCAAACATCAACAATGGTCAATTTCAACCTATCATGCCAAATCTGAACATCATCCTAAGTCAGAACAATGCCCAAAATAAATTTGTCCATGATCCCATTCAAAAACTACAAGTACCCACTCCAAATTTGCTTAAACAAAAGCCAAATCAAGTATATCAAGGGAGTTAAGATCGAAATCAAGAACAAATTTGGCGAGATCAAATTGCTACACTTACCAAAATAGTTGAGTCATTACGCCAAGAGACATCTCCACCACCATTACCCATATCAACATCATTCCTTGGTTTAGGGCTTCCCCCTTTACCTAGCATCAATCACTCCATCCCAATCAATCCACTTAACACCAATCAAGCCATCACATCAAATCTTTTGAATATACCATTGACATCGCACCAACAGATGGTATCTAATCAAAGGACAACATCAATCTTGATAAATCAAAATTTGGTCTCTCAAGGACCTATCACTATCCCTTTAATCATTCCAACCACCACTCTCACACCCATCACATCTCAAACCCTCACTACCATGATCGCTCCAAGCGTATCTCAACCACTTGTCTCTACATCCAACACGATTCTAAATACACCACCACTACCACCAAAACCAAGTGCAATAAGTCAATATTGTAACATCACACTAAAAGCTCACAAGGCCTACCAGAAATCCATCCAAGAATATATAGCCACACAACAAGCAACATGAGCTCAACAAGTGCAACAAGCCTCTCAAGCTTCCCAAACCTCTCAAGCTACCCAACAAACACAAGCACATACACAAAAAATGAGAACTGTTGAGAGCAATGGTCAAGATCTATCCATCAAAGAGCACATTGAAGATGTTTCTATCTCGTCCAAAAATCAAATCAACATATGTCAAGAGTCACTTTTCAATCATGATCAAAACCCACCAACCAACAATGATCCAATTCAGGAAATGTCAACGTTGTTTTACCCTATGGTTGAAGACATTGGAAATCCCTCCATCATAGTTGTTGAAAACAATGATCAAGATCTCTCCATCGACGAGCACATTGAGGATGTTTCTACCCCATCCAATGATCAACTCACCATACATCAAGAGCCACGTTTTAGTGATCTATTTCAAGGAGTGTTAGGATTATTTGATCCTATTGACATAATGCATGATCCATTGACCTATGATCATGTTGAAAATGTCTCTACATCACCTTATGAGTTAGAGGACATATCTCAAGAATTTATCCCAAAGCATAATCAAAATATTTCACCAAGGTCTACCAATGGTCCTTTCCAAGACATATTGACATCCTTTGACCCCATGGTTACAGATACTGAAGGAACCTTGAACTCAAAACTTGAGGATATTGAACCACTTACCATGTCTAATGATGACATCCTAAAACCTTTTATAAGCAATCCATCCTTTGAAATTGACCCATGTCAAGAACTTGATCCAAAGCCATCTGTCGAAAGCAACTCCAAAACCATTCAAGATCAAGAATTTGTATCTTCAAGATACTACAATAATCTAATGGACACTGTCCTATCTATGCAAGATGATCATATCCATGAAGCACATACTCCTCCATCTACCCATGCGACGCTTTCTATGGATGGACACATAGATGATCTTCATCTAGAACAAAATTTTGTTACACAAAAAGAGCAGATTATTAACTTCTACAATCAAACTGAGTTATCAACATCAGGATCAAATATGTCCCAAACTCTGACTAAGGACATCATGAATAAAGATATTGAACATTATCCACTCAAGGAAGCAAGTCAGATAGAGTAGTATAATATAGAGTTAGCAGAGCGGCAAATTGAAACAATGTCATCTACAGTGGTCATTTGTCAGAGCATGTTTACTGAACAAGGCATCTCAGAACAAGCAGAATCAAAGCATGAAGGTACTACTATCACTATACTGGGGGAAACTTTGTCCCAAGCAAACATCAACATAGGAAGCATGAAGAATCTTTATGATAAAACCATTGCCAATACTACAACCAGCCACGCCATGAATCTTCATCCACCCATCAAACCATCCATGAATTGGGACCAACATCAATAGAAAGAATTGAATCAAAGTACGAAGAACGTTATCAAAGCAAGAAAAGATGAGAAGCACAATGGACAAATAAAATACAAATGGATACCAAGGAATACAAAGAAAGATCATCCCTATCAAAATCCATTAGTCAAAGAAACTATGGGGCAAAATAAAAATGGGAAAAGTATCCACCAAAGAGGTCCACAAAAGAAAAAGTAGGCTTTTCAAGCAACATATAAAGTATATCAAGCAGTTGGTCCTCATTCCATGCACACTTTCTTATCCACTCATCATTGCTCATCTTCCCAAGTTTGGAAAGTCAAAGGTTCCAAACTGTCAACCAATCCATCTCCTATCCCTAAACACACTCCATCCATGCCTCCACGGATGATATCTAGTTTTCATATTGACCATGTATTGGAAACAACCCTTCATCATAAGGATCTTGAAGGCACCCTATCGCGATGTGCGCCCAAAGACAAAGTTAACTTTGGTATCAACAAAGTAGATCAGAAATCTCAGAAGTTGTATTTGAGTGAACGTATCTTAGCAAAGCAACTCCTTCGGGCAGGATATCGATGGCACATTATGACAGGGGCATCTACATTAGCAACACCTTGTGATTCAGCATGAGCTTAAAATCTTTCAGAAAAATTAAAAAATAAAATAAAATATGAAAATCCAAAAAAAAAAAGTTGAAAATAGTAAAGAGAAAAAAATTGTCCTCTAGTGAAAACCGCATGGGTGGCGCTTTGGGCAAGACCATGATGAAAACCTGGAAAATAGGTGTCATGTGTGGAATTGAGCATCTACGTATGCCACTTTAGGTGAAAGCATCTCATCCCATCCATAATAAATCGAGCATTCCATCCATCTTATCCATAATAAATCCATCCATCCATAAACCATTGATCCAATCCATTTTCATCTATTTGAATCCATCATCCAAGTTATCTTAATCTTGATGAAAGTCTAGGGCACACTTTACGCTTGCTTATGGTAAACATCTTGATATGGGCCGTTTTCATTGATCCTATCCTATGCGGCATTATCTGAGCCATGAAGCATTATCCAATGAGCATTCTTTATCTGAACACCTTATCTTATCGCAAGATAATTCTTGGCATCCTTTGTGTGCTTACCATATCCATCCATCCATACACCCATCCAAGCATCCACCCATGACATTCCATACATTGCTAGACATTGGGGGTAGGTATTTACATCTTGCTTCAAGAATAAATATTGATCTATATCCTTCGCCTTATATGGTGATCTGAACATTGGAAAACGTAAAATCAAATTAGTCAAAGCATTTGTGATCCAAAATCCGAATCACTAGCCCATGGCATATTTTGACGAGAAGACATTCCTTAGAAGTCTTCATTTTTCATTTTTCATCGATCTAAACAATCAATATCAGTCACATATAAGTTGCACCTCGAACATCATGTAAAATCATTCAAACAGCTTTTGTTCCAAATCAAGCTTCATCAATCGTGATCAATCAAATCCAATCAAGAAATCATCAAGATATCATTGTATTGCTTAACACTATCCTTGCATTTTTGTGCATCCTCAACAATGTTATCATCATCATTTTTTATCAAATCATGATCGATCAATCATCTTGGGGATATCTTTCCCAATCCTTGTGTTGCTTAACACTATCCTTGCATTGTTGTGCATCCTCAATAGTGTTATCATCATCATCAATCCATTGATCTAATCAGTCAACCTTAGCTTGGTTTTCAAAAAAATCCCAAATAGAGAACTGATATGGTCACACATGTCCCTATCCAAATCGTCAAAATTCTGCGAAAAATCCACAAACATCCAAAATATCAAAAAATCCAAAAACATTCATAAAAGTTGGAAAACATCAAAACATGGTATCCAAACTACATCGTCTCTGAGCTTAAACATAGGCAAGGCTAATCTCTGATCAGCCCCCGAGACATCAAAATCCAAAAACATTCATAAAATCTCAGAAAACCCCAAAACATCGCAAAATCCAAAAAATCAAAACATTTGAAAAACCTAAAAATAGCCTCAAAACATTCCAAAAACCTCAAAAACATCCAAATATTTAAAAAAATCCATCTGTCTCATCTCCCTTTCACTCGAAATAATCAATCATCCATAATAAAATGATCATCACCTTCATCCATTGGAAACACAAACAAAAACAATTACAACAATCAGCAAAAGCAAGCTTCAATCGTAAAATCAAAATCGAAACAACAAACTGTTAAAAAAAATTCAAAATCTTGATCATTTTCAAACATGTCAATCGACCTTATATCAATAGCCTATCAATCAACTTATCAAACCATCATCATCCTATACAATGCATGTCCTAGGATATATCATTCAGACAATGGGCATCATTTTGGATATCACTTTGGATTCTTATCCTATCAAAACAAATCCCTTTGGTTGAAGGTATGAAGAACATTGGCTTGTTTGCGTACTTGATCTTTTCTTTTGATTTATCTTATTGTGCTCATTCCAAGGACCTCTCAATGATATCCGAATGAAGGATTTAGAGAGATAGGAATGGGGAAATGACCATTATCTATTGTCTGTTGTGCTTGTTGGACGTTCTTGTAAAATAACTTGGTGATTACTTGCTTTGTTACGTATGCCCTAGCAAGGTTTTTGTATGTCAAGTGTGAACAAGAATACTCCTATCTGTTTGTTGAGTCAAAGTCCATCGTACTAGGTACAACGCCATCCTGGTTTCTTTTTACCTTGATGCATCGTACCTACGTGTGTTATCAAACATAAGGTAAGTAGCCCCTTTAAAATCCTAATCCTTGATAAGAAAATCATCATCATCATCATATATCATCATCATCATCTCTAATAAAGTCTCACCAAATCATGGACTTATGGGATCCTCTTGTCATCATCTCATTTCTGCACTAACATCATCATCACCAATGCATCCACCATGCATACATCTTGCATCCACAAACTGTCAGCATACCACGTATCATTCATAGCATAATACAAAACATCAATCATTTCACATGCATTGCATTTACATCATCATCATAATATAGATCTGTTAGTCTAAGCATGCATAAATCATCCAAATGTCCACATAATCATAGCATATCACATCATCCATCCCATCCATTTTGAACCTCTTCATCGCGAGATCGACCCTCAAATTGAATCTTTTTGCTCGATCTCTTGAGGGGGAAATGTACCAGTGTACTTTCCGCTGGGGCATCTGAAAAATTAGGAATTTTTTAATTTTTATTGAGGCAAGTTTATTCTTTGAACCAACACAACAAGTACATTGCTTCAAAGAGGGGCACAATGTAGACATGTCAAATTAGCATTATGTATATGCATCCGCTCATTCATAAATAAAATTCACATTGATTCATTCAGTAGAAAAATTAGGTTCATCACCCATTTAAATTAAATAAATTAACTTTATTTGATTTAAGCCTACCATTACCTCATTTAAATACATCAAATCCTAACATTTCATTAATCCACCTTTATCTTGCATCATCCCTTTTGATTTAAATAAATCAAATATTTGAGTCAAATTGGTCAAACATCCTAATCATCATTAAACTAATCTAACGATGATTAAATGCTAATCTTACCCACTTGCATCCTCTAGATAATGCCAATTGCACAAATAAATCAATTTATTGATTTATTAAAATCATCATTTTTACTCAGCATGGCATTTATGGGGAATATTCCCTCAAGTTTGAAAAATATGACAAGTTGATTTGTCCCTCCAACATTGCATTCATTTCTCATTTTCTTGTCCCCATCTCAAAATTTATTGCCCAAATTTGAATTTGAAACTCCCTCTCATGGGTATATTTCCCAAATCTTGCACATCCCTTGGCCAATCACAAATTGACAAGTGACCTCTTCTCATTGGTGGATCTTTAGTCCCACATTCATCCATTTGGCCAATCTCTCATCAAGAAAATTTTTAAATAGAGGCATCATTCTCCACAATTTCATCCACAAAGCTAATGCAAAGTCACTCTCTTCATTTAAGAACTGATTTTGTCCACAACTCCACAAATCATTTCCACAATCTCATGCAAGGTTACTCTGTTCAATTGAGAGCTAATCTTGCCCATTCATCATCTTACCATCATCATCATAGGCATCATATCACTTAGCTTATCTTAAGCAAGGATTGGGAAAAGGCTATTTTCAACAATAGCACCAATCCACTATGGAATGTTATTTACTTCATAATTTATTGTATGCTTTCATCTAGTTTATTTAATCCTTTTTGTTGTTTTCATTGCATCATTAAATCATGTTGACTCATTTCATATGGATTTTGAGGTTTTTCTTTGCTTTAAACTGAATATGCTAATGTATGTTTTAAGGTTTAACCATTTGTAGAAATCAACAACCATAGTAAGAATCCTGCTTTGAGACATGTAAGAGTCTTTAGCTATGAAGCATATGTTTACATGTGTTGAATGAGAAAAGATCTGAATTGGATAATAAAGTTATAAAATGTATCTTCATTGGCTATAACATTTGTGTGAAAAGATACAAGCTTTGGAATCTTGTGACTGAAAAGGTTGTATATAGTAGAAGTGTAGTTTTTCATGAGCTGAAACCTTCTTCAATGGATCTACAGTTAGGGATAAAAGAAGAAAAGAAAGAAAAAGTAGTTGAAATTCCTCGAACTCCAGATAAAGAGGAACAATGAAGTGTACTTGAAACTGAGGAGAGTTCTAACAACTTTGAGATTTTTGATGAAGAAGAACCACAACCTCAGCCTCAACCTTTGAGGAGGTCGACACGTGAAAGGAAATAACCTAAAAGGTATAGATTTTCCATGCTGGATGTAAATTGTGCCTATGCTAAATTATTGCAATCACTGATGAGGCTAGGACTATGAAGGACACAATTGAAATGTCTGATTCAAATTCTTGGTTTGAAGCCATGAATGAGAAAATGGCATCACTTAAAAAGAATGCAACCTGGGATCTGGTGCCCTTTCCTGAAGGTAGAAAGCTTGTTGGTTGTAAATGGGTATATTTAAGAAGAAAATGAATCTGGATGGCTTGATGTTGAAAAGTATAAAGCTAGGTTTGTTGCAAAAGGTTATTCCCAGGTAGAGGGAATTGATTATAGAGAAATATTTTCTCCTGTAGCTAAGTTGACATCTATCAGATTTCTTTTGTCACTTGTAGCAGTGTATGAATTAGAGATTGAATAGTTGGATGTGAAGAAAATATTTCTTCATGGAGATTTTGAAGAAGAAATTTACATGTCCCAACTTGAGCACTTTTTTGGAAAAAGGTAAAGAAAATCTAGTTTGCAAGTTAAAGAAATCTTTGTATGGTTTAAAAAAATTGCCTAGAATGTGGTACTAGAAGTTTGACACGTTTGTGTTGTCATCCTGATTTGTAAGATCAAAATCTGATCATTTTGTGTATTTCAAAATTGAAAATGATCAAGTTCTTATTATTTCCCTATATCTTGATGACATGTTGTTCATAGGAAATAGTAAGACTAATTTCTGATCTAAAATCTCAGTTGTCTGCAAATTTGAAATGAAAGATCTAGGTGCAGCAAGGTATATTCAGTGGATGGAAATAAAAATGATAGAGGTAGTAGAAAGCTTTGGCTCAGTCATAGTAAGTATATTAATATTGTCCTAGAGAGATTTGGTATGACTAATAGCAAACAACTAGTTGTTTCAATGTTGCAGGGAACAAAGCTATTTGTTGAAGATTGTCCAAAATCTCCTACCGAGGTGCAAGACATGACCAAAGTGCCTTATGCAAGTGTAGTTAGAAGTTCAATGTATGCAATGTTCTATACAAGGCCAGATATTTCCCAAGTAGTGGGAGTTCTTAGCCGTTTTATGGAAAATCTAGGTAGACTGCACTGGGATGTTGTGAAAAGAGTTTTTAGATATTTAAAATGTACCTCTCAGTACACTTTGTGCTATCATGGTAACTCAGTTGGGTCACATAGATCTATCACCATTCGAGGTTATGTGGATTTGGATTGGGCAGGGGACATTGACAACATGGATTAACCCAGTAAGCCTTCATCAAGTGGGAGGGTATGTGCAAGATCATCATGTAAAAAATAGGCCCTTAAGTGGCGAAAAATTTAGAAAAATCAAAGTTAGGCAACTTGACATAAAAATTTGAATAAGTTATCTATATTATTTCAAAAATATGTAACAATAGAATCTATAGAAAATTGAATATAGTTTCCAAACTACTAGGTTTTAAAAAAAAAAAATCTATTTGGTGAAAATTTGAAATTTCCCAATCTTTTGCAGAGTGTCATACTTAAATTTAGGGAAAAAATAAGAAATTGAATTATCACCTTCTAATACCTAACAACGATAAAAATGTGTATATATTTTTATAATATTTAGATATAAATGGGAGTAGTTCATATGGATGTGATGGATATTTTTTTTTATGAATTTTGTTTAAGTAAATAATTAATTATATAATTTTTTATTGCAACTTTTCCAAAATATAAAACTCATATGTCTAACCACCTTAGCTTGAACTGTGTGAGAAATTAATTTTTTTTTAAAATCCTATAGTATGCAAAACATAGAATGTGACACATATTTAGGATTCGAGAAAATGTGATCTGATTTAGGAAATCTATAAATGTTTTTTGACCTATCAATTCAGACTTTTAATTAGTAATTCAAATAGAAAATGAATAATAATTAATTCCAATATAGAATTCAAAATGTATAATTTATATTGGTGGAAAGATTAGAATCTCCTATAAAAACCCTTTTCGTTTCATCAATTTTGGGTTAAAAAAAAGTCGTCAGCCACATACCCTACACATACCCATCATATCACCACTTTTTGGCCCATCATGATCCTACACATACTTGGGAGCATGTTAGAAATGTGTCTCAGCTAACTAGCATGATAATGGTATCATTGTGTTCTCTTATAGACAAGATATAGTTTCATCGGCGAGACTTTCTTAGTTGTCTCCCCGACAATCTGATAAGCCTTCATGGTTTCACCTAGCTTCATCAGCAAGACACTACATGGTCGGAAAGACCTCACTAGTTGTCTCCATGTTGGTAGTCTATGGAAATTTTCCTTATCAACAAGAGTTTACTCCATCGGTGATAGTTTTTCCTTTGTATCCTCAACAAACTGAGATCCTTTGTTGTGGTCAGATTGTTTACCTTGTTTGCAAGAGTTTGCATCTTTGCCAGCAATTTGAGCTATGTTCGTTTGACATCTCAATGATAGGTTGGAACGCTCTTTTCAGAGAGGCTTTAGGTGTTCGAGAAGATATTGGAAAATGTCTCTTCAACTTGCCACTGAAATTCTTGAACATGCATGTCAGAGAGACCTAGATGGTTTGACGTGACATTAGCAAATGTCTATAAGACATTCTGGTAGAATTCTTGACATTTCTCTTCGATGAGACTGTGGATGTTCATTGTGACTTTGGAATATGTCTCTTCGATAAAGTTTGTTATGTTGATGACTGTGGTGGTACTCACATTTCCAGGAGGAAAGCAATTGATGGTGCAATCCATGCTAACTCGGTAGTGAGGATCACATGGATGGTAAAGCATACATTGATGAGACCTTGGTGTATTAGTGGGAGAAGCTAGGATCCCTCTTTGGCATGGCTATTTTGATCTCCACACATCGGTGAGACTCATTCTAATCGATGAGATTTTGGAAACTCTCTTTCACATGGCTCATTTTGGAAATTGCTAATTAATGGTTTGTATGTTGTAATGTATGAAACCGATTTGGTATGTTTTCACGCATAGGTCTAGAGATGCAAATTTTCTAGAATTATCTTAGAGAAATTATGATATAAATGTGTAATACATTTTGTAAGTGTTGTAAGAATGACAAGTTAAGTCATGAGTTTGAGATAGAGAATGAGATAGATCAAGTTTATAATACTGCCTATATTGAGTGTCTGAATTGACATCTAAAAGGAAGAAACTGTAAAGTTGTATGTGGACCTGTTTTCACTGTAATACAAAGTTTTTTTTTCTTGGTGTGGGTATGTGTAGGATCATCATGGAAAAAATAGGCCCTTAAGTGGCAAAAAATTCAGAAAAATCAGAGTAAGACAAATTGACATAAAAATTTAAATAAGTTATCTATATTATTTCAAAAATATATATGAGAATAGAATTTGTAAGAAAATTAGATGCTGGATTTCTAAACTCTTTCAGTTTTTTTTAAAAAATAAAAAATCTATTTAGTGAAAAGGGGTATAATTTCAATGCAATGGTATACTTGAATTTAGGGAAAAATAAAAAGTAGGTGTCTGCATCTGACCAACCTAACCACAATAAAATGATAATATTTTTTTATAATATTTTATATATGAGTAGAGGACTCATATCTAGATGTGATGCATATTTTTTTGTAATTTTTTTCCAAGTAAATAATTAATTATGAATTTTTTATTACAACTTTTAAAAAATATAAAAAACTAGTATGTCTAACCACCTTAACTTGGTCAAAACTTCATGAAATTCAATTTTTATTTTTTTTTTTTTTTATTCCTATGGTATACTCCGGCATAAAGAGATGCGGAAACACTCTTTTGGATTCAAAAATATGTGATTACCATTTGAAAAGCTAGATGTTTCAATGAAGTATCAATTAGAGACTTTAATTTGTAATTTGAATAGAAAATGAATAATTACTTATGGAAATTCGAAAGTAAAGCATAGTACTATATTAGTTGAAATATGAGTCTCCTTTAAAAACCCTTTTTGTTTCATCAATTTTGGTTTAAAAAATAGTAGTCAACCACATACCCATCATGATCCTGCACATGGCCTTGTGGTGGGTTTTTCTCTCGAAAGGATTTTCCCACGTTAAATCTAGCGTCTATTTTGTGCTGTGTGAATTTTTTTCTTATCTATTTCCTTGTAATGTGCATCTTTAATGAGCTATAATTTGAAATTTGAAACTTAAGTCTACATTCTCTTCTTAGAATTGGCATTAGGAAATTGTTTCCGCACCTCTACTTTGCTTAAAAAAAATCGTAGCAAGGGATGGAGCTTTGGAAAAAATGATGTTGAAGGCACATATAAAGAAAGCATGTGGAGAAATCCACCATTAATGGAGATAGGTAGAAGTAGCAATGCAAATAATCCAACCCTTTTTCTTGGTCCAAAACAAGTTGTTGAGGAGGTAGTTACAATATTAAGGACACCTCATAAAAAATCATGCCAATCGTAAGTATGATTGGGCCCTCAATCCAGAAAGAAATTCCTTCCATTGAATTAAATGAGTTGTAAGGCTGAAAACAAGACTATTGTCAGATGTTAGAGTTTTTGGGTTTCAGAGGTAGGCCTTATAGCTTACTACCTATTGTGAAGCAATAAGAGGTAAGGGGGAGGGTAACATCTGATGCTCGCAAGGTCATCAGAGGTTGGGGGTTATTCTTATGCCTTACTGCTAGGCAGTAAGGTGTGAAGAGGAAGGTTGATTCCCAATGCCGAAAAGGTAATAAGAGATCAGACTTTGGGGGGTTAGTTTACCTCTTACCACTAGGCGGTAAGGGGTAAGAAGGGATCGAGAAACCTGAGAGTACAAAAATGGACTTAGAGTTTTGAAAAAATATGACTAAGGGGAAGCTTAAAATTTTGAGAACAAAAGGATGAATGAATGGGGAAAGTGATAGAAAATAGGAGCCTTCAGCATCGAGCATTAGGAGGACACCTTAGTCGATACAATTTAGAGGTAAGGAGCAAGCCAAAAGTCCGATCTTGGAAAGGCCAGAAAGGAAAATGATGTTGGGGCTCAAGGATCAAGAAGAATGGTTTCAATTCAGTGAAGGAAGGAAGAAAGGGGTAAAGGGTAAGCCTGATTTTTGATATGTGAAAAGAAAAGAAAACATTTAGTCACTTTTCCAAAAGCATATCGAGAATAGAGGGCCAAAGGGTATGCTTACCTCTTACCACTTAGGTAAGAGGTAAATGCAAAGGCCGAAGCTCGACTTGGGAAACATCAACACTTAGTTGATTTTTAGGAAATGATTAAGGGTTACGAAGAAGGGATGCAGGGAAGAAGGTAAGTGAAAGCCCAAAAATTCATACTTAGCCAAAAATTTTGATTTTGCAAAATGAGGCATTTACTATAGGGGGTGGCACAAGTAGAAAAAGGTGCCACCACCCTAGATTAAATTCCATCCTATCTCTAAAATATTCTGATAATTGAACCCCTCTTGACATATTCTTACTTTAGTGTGTCTCATCATAAGTTCATACACTCACTAAAGTGGGGGCTAAATGTAGCATTAAAAAATTTCACCCTTGATATTTCACATTAGGTTTAGCTCCCCCTTATGTGCTTGGACCTAATTATGAATTAATTACAAATTTTATAAACATTCTTGGAAAATAAACTATGGGAAATCAGATTATGCAAATTTAATATTTTTCCTGACACTTTTGATTTCAGAAAAGAAATAATCTAGTCTAGGGTACATGGTACCCTAGAATAGCATTTTTGGCTCCAAATTTAAATATGTCGATGTCAATAATTCATTATTTGAATTGAACCAATTTCAATTGTCAGTTGTTAGGATTTAATTTTCAACAAATTAGAAGAATTACATATAAATACAAAGTATTTTCACCATTTTAATGCTAATGAATCCTAACATAATCAAGAAGAAACCTATTGAGAAAATTGGAGATCCTAAGAGCATTCAAGAGTAGTCAAGAGAAAAATTATCAAGATTATTGCAACATTTCATCATTCAAGCATTCATGTTGTATATTATGTGATTTTTTGTTCATGTTTACATGCATTTTATTTATGTGTACTAACCCTTGTAGATGATCAAATCAGTCTAAATCAATCAACAATTGATCCTTTAAGGTGATGAGTATGACTTCAGTCCATCAATGAGATCAGATATGACTGGTGAGTTACAACAAGTTTTTCATTTATTACTTTTTTTATCAATTAGCCTTTATCCAACCAAGTATACACTCTCTCTTTCACCATAATTTTTCATTGTGGAGGTAGAAATACCAACACATGATTTGATTTATGCAAGCCCCTATATGGCATAACCCATCCTCTCCTCATATGTGTGTGGTTTACATATCTGAAGTGAGTTGAAGGAAGATTCAAGGCTACTTATTCATTCATGCATCAAAACCCTACAAGTTGACAAGTCACGAAATCTGTATTTTCTCACTAACAAGTGAATTCTTGACAACACCTAGAGGATAAAAGCTACAAACTAGTGTCATGAGGCTTTCATTTTCATATTTGAGAAAAAAGGAGGACAATCCAAGGTGCAAGGTGTCTTAGACTAGTAAGATAGAGCTCAAATTTATATCCCAGGTGCATTTGTATCTTCCCTTCTCATTTTTGGAATTCAATTTTTTCTGTCTACATCTAGTTTCTTAGAAATCAAAACAGATCATTACATTTTCATAGTTTACCTAGTTAGTTTATTTACATCATATAAAAATTAGTCAATTAACAATCATAAATTTGTCACACCAACACACATCATCCCACACACCACCACACAAGGATTAGAACCTAGATCCACCATTCTAATTCTTCCTATATAGATTTGTAGTGATATTTATTTGAGATCATTTCTAATCCTTCCTCACCAAAATTGGGAAAATTGTGATTTAGGAACTAGATCCCTTTTCCCAACCAAACACTTATCTCCTCTCTCTACTTCTATCTATCTCACCTATCTCTCTCTCCCTACCTCTTTCTCCCCCTTTCTCAATCTCTCCCCTTACTCCATCCCTCTCTACTTATCACTATATCACCTACCCCTCTTTACCTGTCCCTCCCTCCCTCCCTCACACAATCTCTCACTTTCTCCAAGTCCCTCTCTACTTCTATTTATCTCACTTGTCCCTCCCTCCCTCCTTCCCCCTCTCTCTATCTCTCTCTCCTTATGTCTATCTCACCTCTCTCTCCCTCCTTACTTCTCCCTACATCTTTCTTCCTCCTCTCTCTCCCCTTCCCTATATATATCTCTCTATCTCTATCTCCCTCCCTCCCTCTCTCTCCCTTGGTAACCAAACCATCCCTAGAGCATACACAAACATGTTGATAAGATCATAGTAATTGGACCATAATTTAACATACAAGCCAATGTTGTAGACAAGGAGTAGCATATAAATCTTGTAATAAGAACTATTATCCCAAATGACCAAAAGAATTGGAATGTTTGAGGATGACCAAAAAATTGTCAAATTCTTGAAAGAGGTGATAGAGTTCTCTCCCAAAAGTCAACCCAAGATGCAATAAAAATATGGAGATTAACTCATGCAGTTGAATACCAATAAATTGTTGAAGGTTCTCATCACCCTAGAGGGTATTTTCAACTTGTGTGACTAGTTGAAAAATGGGAGGATGAACATGGATACTAAAAAGGGTGACTACATGCAAGTGATTGTAGCAAAGGGAAAGTTGTTGAAGTTAGGGAAGGTAAAATTTGAATCTAAGGAATAAATTTTCATTAAGCTTTGTTATTCATATGATGATGTGGTTGCATGGACTTATGAGGACCTAAAAGGATTTGACGTTAGCTCAACCCATCATAAAATTGATTGAGGTCCCAATACAAAACTTGTTAGGTAGAAACAAATTCCAATCAACATCAAAATTCATCCCTTGATAAGGAAAGAGTTGTCTAAGCTCGTAGAATCCAATATTATCTTCCCTGTCAAGCATTCATCTTGGGTGGAAAAATTGGTCCTGTAATAAAAGAATATGAAGATAACACTGTTTGTGGACTTTAGAGACTTCAATAAAGCCTCTCTCAAAGACTATTATCCCTACTATCCCCTCCCCTCTATGAAGATATTGCAAAAGGTAAGTAGTTCATAAAGTTTTTCTTTCTTGGATGGGTACTTAGGTTACAATCAAATTTAGGTTGAACAAATCAAACCAACATAAGACTGCATTTACCACCAAGTGGAATAATTTTACATTTCACAAAATGCCTTTTTGGCTAGCAAATGTTGGTGAAACCTTCCAAAGGGCTATAGAGATGGCTTTCAAGGGCATGTTAGCAAAATTTTTTATCTACCTTGATGATTGACATCATTGTTTTTACAAAAAATGTAGGTGATCATTTTGACCATGTTGTTTCCATCATGGCTTTGTATCTATTTTGCAAGCTTCTAGATTATTGAACAAATAATTCTACCTTCCACACATAAATGTGGTTCCATAATTCTAAGGACTCCACTATGGTCATGGTAATGTCAAGATTATATTTCTATTAAATTTGTTCTTTCTACCTCTATTCTTGTCATCATTCTTTATTTTTTACGTCCACACTTTAACCTTTGAATTAGGTTCCAGTTAATTTTTCTTTTCAACATTTTCTTTCCTTTGCATAAATTGTTCCTTATTTTCTTCATTCAAAAAGAAAAATAAAGTCCTAATTAAAATTCATAGTTGTACTTATTTTTTTGGAATGTAGCCAAACATTGTTTAAGTAGGACAGCATAACTATTTGAAAAATAAAAAATTAAATTATTTAATTATCTCGTGCAGTTGTTTATTCATTACTATAGTTTATTTATTACGTTTACATTGTTCTTCTCTTTAAACATTAGAAGGTATACATTAAGTTCATTTTACACTCTTTCAGTGAAATAATTTATTTCATATATCACAATGCTATTGTAATTGATTATACAATTTATTATCACAGCTTTGAAAATAAATATAAAAGATATCACTCTAAAATTATTCTATTTTACTTTATAATTATTTTATTGTATTACATCATTTATTTTATTTTCACTTGAAAAACCATTTAATATTTATATTTAAATTTAAAGTTTACTTTTGAAAAATCACCATTTAATATTTCTATATTTTTTAATTTTTTCTTTATTTTAAAAATATAACAAATATCATATCTTTATATATACTATTAAATATATATTTATTTTTACTTCATATTTTTTTTTGAAAAAACATATATATATATTTTTTATTAAAGTCCAGTCCTATACCTTGGATCAAGGGAATAGACCACTCACACACATTTAACTGACCCTTTAACCATTCACACTATAAAGCAGGAGTCACACCTAAGCCTCAAAGAAGAAAAGCATACTTAAATCCTCACTCTCCATACACATAACTAAAGAGTTTTGGCCAGTTGTGACACAGATATTTTGAATGTGAAACGACGTCCACTTATCAAATATGAGGAGTAGAAGACGTGGGAATCTTAACCTTTGAGGACACTACGGAGCACCCACTTTTGCACGGTCTTGTCCGTCATAATTCCGTACAAACCGGCCATTCCTGAGCAGTAGCGATCATTCCAGAGAAAGAAAAAGAAAAAGAGCTTCTGTGCGTTCCAGCATTTTGATAATATTCTGTGTTCGGCAGAATCAAATTTATGATCTGCAGTGAAAACATATCACGACGAATATGTTAAATCGTTTTCACGGCGAAAGGCGTTGGTATTTATTTCACTGTTATTAAATTTCTTGTAGTATAATGTATATGAATATAAATAATTTTGGATGATTTTAGCTATAATATTAGATACAAATACAAATTACTGCTGACAGTGACTCTTTTGATTCCTGAGGCATTACCCAACTCTTTACATCCTTACTCCTTCCAAAAGATAGGACACCAAATTTTGTCCCTTTTTATAATTTTGAAGCTTAGAAAAATCATAGAATGAAAACAAAATATTCAACAGCCTTGGTCACTCCTACATTGGTTTCACATAAATGGACGTTCCATGCATTTTGGCACTATTGTGGTCTGGAATGAAATCTATGGTGCAGATTTTGAACCGTACGAATTATCTCAAACCTTGTTTTCACCTTAGTGCATTGAGATTTTCTGTATAGCATATAGCTCTTGTAACTCTATTTAAGCAGTAGGCGTGGAGTTGAGACTCATCAATATCATTGTTGTTGAGGACTCCTGGAGTTCCCCCAAACACTTCAGTGTAATAGGGAGGGAGATCCTTACATTACAGAAGTGTTTGGGGGGACTCTGGGAGTCTCTGAACTTTTTGCCTACTTCTACTCTCAAAATTCTACTCCAAGGCAACACTTTGTAATTTATATTACAAGTGATTTACAAATCAATAATAAATTATAGATTTCATGATATGTTTATTCCAATGTTTCAGGTATAATTTTTTCAAGTTTCTGAAGAATAAAATGTATATTTCTGTGTATGATATTTTAAATCGATGTTTGAATCATACTCAATGATCCATCATCATCCTCTTTATACATTCTATAATTAACCATTTGTTCTCTATAGTTAACCATTTGTTCTCTTCCATTAAGTTGCCTGTTCACTGATGAAAGTGCATCTTTTTGTCAGGTGTCCACAGAAACATGAGGTTGTGTTGCAGTAGCCGAAGAGGGCATTCTCATTTTGGCGGCATACTTTACACAGTTCAGATAGCTGGCAATTGCTAAATCCCAGCCATGTTCGGCTGCTTCAAGTGTAGACATTTGGACAAGTAATTTTTCCCGGATGGCTGGTGGATTTCTGCTTTGTTGAAATCTCCTGAAAACATAGAATATGTATAATATGTCTTGCTTTCGTACCTGCACGTTTTTGTTTCTCCCAATGTCATTTCTGTCCATAAATACCATTAACCTTCCTAACAACATCATTTTTAATAACACGTACCATTGATTTAAGATTTCATGTGCCCAACATGCATTGGAATAGATAGAGCAACACTATAGAGCAACACTATCAAAATGTGTAAATGTTTAACATATTTTTATATTTTATAGTTTAAAAATCATCATTTAAAAAAAGAAAAATTATCAACAAGAGTAAGGTTAAGATTCTCCTATCAAAAAATAGTAATTAAGGGGGGGTTATTATATTAACACTTATCATAAAGAATTGATATATTAATTGTCTCACTAAAGGCCGAAAACTACTATCCAATCACATGTTCAATCCATGAGAATACATCTATTTATAGATAAATCAAACTAGAATGTGCAATAATTGACTTTTTTTTAGATTAAACATTAAAAATATTATATAAATCATTAATGTAATAAAATTTTAATTTGTCTTTCTGCTCATAGAAAAATGTAAAGGAAAACAATCTCATATTAAATTCATGTGAGCTCTTATAAAAGTTACATAATATATAAATCATGTTCCCTATAATCTATCAAAAAATAGGAGCCAAACCAATGCAAGTCAACATATTGATTAAGTGTCGTAAAAATAAAATATGTTTATCAATAAAAAAAAGACATTCTCTAAACATAAAATATATTTTAGTAGGGTTTTAGATTAAATGACCATCATTTATGACTTATAAATACTATCTAGAAATTAGATTTTTACTTTTAGATGATAGGAGCTCTATCTTTTTTATATTATCATTGGATCAACAAAAACTTTGAATACTTATTGCTTGAATCCCTTGTCATGATATGAAGAGCCACCTCTAACTATTTAAAAAAATTGCACTCCTCTACTAAGACCGAAGCATAACTCTCCCAATCAAACAAAACATTATCTAGAATTAGAAATTCTCATGCTAATTCCTTAAGCAATTGGTCAACAAAGTAATTGATGTCGCTAAATGCCTTTTCTTCTAAACATTTACGATGATCACTCATATAAGAGGAAATGGTCAAGGTTGTTTGTCCATGGAGCTTATAAGCCTTCATTACTTGTAAGAAATATGTCAATATGTAGGCATTGTAATTTTATTTTGCACCGTAGAAAAAAGTACCAGGAATAATTCATGATAAATTGGACATAATGAGGCCTTCATTTAGTGTTGTGAGGCATTTTATGCATCCGCACTAGGTCTTGGACTCTTGCAAATCAAATAGCATGATTTTAATGATGTCTTATAAAGGTGTTGTAAAGTGTTGTAAGATGCTTTCATGCTTTTCTAGACCTAATGAACCCATTTTCTCCCTAATTTAACATTATAAAATGTATTTAAATACATTCTCACATTAATGTTGAAGGCTTGTAACTTAAAATTAATGTTAAACTAGTCTTCTAATATGTCTTGCACATTCACATTGGTTTTTGTGCCTTCCTAGGCTATGTGGACCTCATTTTAGTGTTGTAAAGTGTATTTAATCACATTTTCACATTGATTTCTATGTCCCAAACCCTAAATGGCATTTACTTCCTCGTTAATAGGCCCCTATTAACCCATATTATGCATCTCGAGGCCTAAATTGATCAAATACCCGATAAAGTTGCATTTTAGACCTTATTTCATTATCTCTTGGCATATGAGCTGTCAAATTGGCCCCTATGGGACCCATTCACCATGTATGGTGAATTAGTCCCATCCAAGTGGGGCCCATTCACCATGTGTGGCGAATGAGTCCCATTTGGCCCAATTTTGACCTTTCAGCAGGAAAAAAGTGAAAATTTATTTTAACTTTACTTCATGTTAGTCTGTGATGGGGTATTAATTGGTAAAATGGGTGAAATTCCTATAAATATAAGTTTATTAACTTATTTTCACATCTCTTATCTCTTATCATTCACTCATCCACCAATCTTCCATCTCAAGTCAAGCAACTTAGGGTTTTATCATTTCAAGTCATTCAAAATTAATTTTTAGACATTCAAGGGTAGATTCTACATGAGTTGTTGCAGATTTTCAAGATCAAACATCATGGAAAGGTAATCAACTCCGTTATTGCATGTTTCATTGCATTCTTACATCATTTTGGTTGAATTACCTAAAAGGGGTTTGACCAAGGCAAACCCCCATGCCCTAACATTCAACATTTCTTCTTCTCTTCTTGTGTGTTTGCAAATTTAGGTCTCTTGGAAGCTTGGAAATCATTGAAGATCAAGTTACAAGGTTTCTCAAGTCTTCTCTTGACTCAACAAGTCAAAATATTAACAAAAACTCATTTTCACCCACAAATCAGAGTTTCAAAGGTGGACACCTATAAGAAGTCAAAGTGCAAATTGAAAGCTCCAGAATCCACTTTTGAAAATCTAGAAATCCAAAAGTGGACTCATTTTCCATGGGTGGAAAATGAGTCCCACTCCATGGTCAATTTTGAGTTTTCTGCATTTTTGGGTACCCTTTTGTCAAAAACAGGTTCTAGCTCAATTTTGTAGAACTAGGACTAATTCGCCTAAAATGGCGAATGAGTCCCACTAGGTCTGAAAATAAGCATCAGTAACATTTCAAATGTCATTTCTAGCCTCCTTCAACATCTCAGGTGCACATTTCAGTTTGGTTTAGTTATGTTTAGTTTTGCATGCATTTCTAGTTCATTTCTGCATAACACAATTTGTTTTCAAACAAGTCACATTTCTTAGGTTTTTCATACTTAATCAATCAATCTTATCAATTAGTTGCACTTAGATTATCTCATTTAGTCATATAAACATCATACAATCCTTTATTTGATTGAACCACCTAGATTTATGGTGTGGGATCTATCTCTTTTCATTAGGTGAAAGACCCTAAATGAGCAAAATAGACCTAGTATTCCTAGACCCAAAAATCTATGGTTCATATTTATTTTTAATCACCAAGTTCAAAGAGAAAGAACACAACCTGGAAAATCATAAGCATTGTTGACCAAGCATGCAGAAAAACATATTTTCCTATAAGCTCAACTAATTAAAAAACATTTTCTCAATAGAATCATCTACTAAAAAGGGAGCTAATAGAAGGATAAGTTGCAATGATAATATTGCAATTTTTATAGTTATTGTATAGCGAAAGCTAGATGACTAGGACCCTCAAACCCATCATCATCCTTTTCTTTTTCTTTTTTTTCTTCTCCTTCTTCAATAGCATGTGTTAATGAAAATGGCAAGACCTAGCTAAGGAAACTTGCTAGAGTAAAACTGATTGGAAACACCACCTAGGCCACCCAAATATTCCTCATGCATAAGTGGCAAGGAGGTAGAGCACTAACACATAGGGCACAACCAAATTTTTTAGCCATGATCCCTTCTTGTAGCCAAGGAAGAATTCTAGGAATGAGTCTCCTAAGTACCTTGAGTATAAAGATTCCTTCCACATAGATACCTATGA
Organism: Sequoia sempervirens; assembly: GCA_007258455.2. NCBI lineage: Eukaryota > Viridiplantae > Streptophyta > Pinopsida > Cupressales > Cupressaceae > Sequoia > Sequoia sempervirens. The sequence continues at coordinate 33,315 of VDFB02113450.1, forward strand.
GGAGGAAAGTGGACCCTAGAAGAATAGAGAGATATGGAGAAGCTCTAGCAAGTGCATAATGGACATTTCACTATTATGTTAGAAGCACTTATAAGTTGGCTACATCAACTATAACTTTGTTATCTTGCACCTAAATTTGAACTAAAACATTAAAAAAAACATAGGTTTATAAAAAAAGTGATACATATTGTTGAATAGAATAATTAGCAAAGATAGTTGAATTTATATATTTCCATATATTGAAAAGAATCTCCACCTTGAAATAATAATAGATCTAGTTGAATTGGTGAGGGATGGAAGGGAAATCTCCTAAAAGAACCATGTGCCATGAAAAAGGTTTTGGTCTAAAGGTCTTAAAGAAATCATGGATCTAGGTCCAAAAGCTCTAGACTTTGGGAAAAAACCAAAATAGATGTGTAAAACACTAACTACCCACAAAAAGGTCCAAGGGGGTCAAAAACACCCAAATCAAGTAATCTAGAGCCCATATGAAGGCATTAGAAATTATTACATCATGCAAAGTGGTTTGATTTGGATTATAGAACAACTCACTAAATGGTATGAAAATCACATTATCAAATCAAGACCATCAATTATATATGCCATCACTAATTTACCATAGGAACTATGTGCAGAATGGGAGAGAGCCAAAAAGGGTATGTGCAAGATCATGATGGGCCAAAAAGTGGCAATATGATGGGTGTGTGGTTGACGACTTTTTACTGAGAGTGATAAAACAAAAGGGTTTAAAGGAGATTCTCAAATTTCCACCAATACAAATTAT
>VDFB02113451.1:0-23826 GCA_007258455.2 Sequoia sempervirens
CCCTTAGGTACCCAAAAAACATGACCATCAGATGTAGACACCACACTCTTCTTCTCTACTCAATCTGATGGTGAGGATGAATAATACAAAGCCCTTTTCTTGTAATTCATATAATTACTATTGCAATGAACCATTCATGCATCCAACTTATATAAGGTGCCAATTTGAACACTCTTAGAAGGAACTATAGAACCTTTGGTCATATTGTATCCACCACTTGAGAAAACAACTTGCACTCCCACATCACTTGGCTTACTCAATGAAAGTAGGTTTCTTGGAAAACTAAGGATATGCAGTACACCATCAATATCCCTCACTCTACCATCAGTGAATTGGATCCTGACTCTTCCACGACCAACAATCTTTAGGTGAGATTCATCACCTAGATACACCTTCCCACTATCATACTCTTCATATTTTTGAGAACCAACCTCTATGAGAGGTCATGTGGAAAGAGGCACTTGAAACAATCAACATGGCATAAAGGGAGAATATTCTCCAAGTTTTAATTTCCCCCCAAGTGGATATGTACACCCAACAGAGCATTTATGAGGCCTTACATGCCTCTTACATGTCCCCTTCCAAAGTCAAACTCAACATTTATTGGAAAATTTGAATTCAAATTCTCCCTCTCATGGGCACTCTTCCCAAATCTTGCACAACCATTGACCACTCACCACTTGACAAGTGTCCTCCTATCATTATGTAATCTTTAGGTCCCACATCGGTCCCTCTTCAACAATCTTAGCATTTGAAATCTTCAAATAGAGGCTTCAACATTGAGCAAATCCTTCACAATCTTCACAATTTCATGCAAGGTTACTCTCTTCATTTGAGATTTGATCTTGTTCATCATCACTCCATCATCTCCATTTGCATTTTTATCATCTTGAGCTTTTTATCAAGGATTGGGAAAGGGTCACTAGCACATGTGACACCAATCCAACATGGAATAAGTGTTTATCTTGCTTTTAAAATGTCTTCTTGATGTTGTTTTTGTTATTTGTGGCATTTCTTTAGCATAGATATTCTATTTCATGGAGGTATTTGCAGATTTGTGTGTTTAGACTAACATTTCTAATGAGTATTTGAAGTGGTCTTACATTGCAGATTTTGGGTACTCTGACATCAATTAGTGGTTGATTGCATAAACACTTCCCTAATGCAAATCAATCAAAAGAAGGTTGCAAAAATTTATTTCAAATCCTTTGACTTTTATAGTTTTATTTAAAAATGTACACACAATTAGTTATTTTTAGATTTAAACACTTAAACCATAAGACACAAAGTTTACATGGGAAAACCATTTCAAGAGAAAACATACATATATTATAGTCTCTCAACAATATACAACAAATGCACTAAGGAATTAATATATTCTTCTCATGCAAGAGTGTGTAACATTACCATGTGTTAATTCCTCAGTCTTTGTATACATGCAAAATGAAACTTACAACATGCACAAGTCCCAAGTGACCCGATTAGCAACATGTCAAACATGCACATGCATGCAACAACATGGATGGCTTGTAGCTCAAAAAACCAATCCTCACATTCTAGGAATTCCATACAGAAAATCAATTCAATGAGCAATTTAGAACTCAACCATGACTCCTAGTCACTCCCAATGATAACTCAATTTTTTTTTAGAAACTTTCCCTTCCAAGCTTCAGTCAACAAGTCAAACACATGTCACATGGCACCATGGTGCTCCTCCTTGAAATTTTCACAATGCTCAAATGAGTGCCTAGGTGACAAGTGTCACGTTTTCCTTGCTTTCGCTTATCTGAAGAGGTAAACTTGCACACAAGTGGACATTACCGATTCTTTCTTCCAAAATAGATTTCCACTTGTCAGCATGGTGCACCTTTTAGAGGTTTTAATATTTTTTAATTCCTAATTGAGCACCCATGTGAAAAATGTCACAATATTTCTATTCACCTTGCATGTAGGATGCCAACTCTCTGTTGGGTCCCACAAAGTGGCAAAAATTTGGAAACATATATTATTTTTGTATTTAATAAATAAAATCAGCAAAAGGAAAATAATTAATCAATTAATCATAAGAATCACTAAGGTTGAGACACCTTAATCCCAAAAATTATTTGCTCCTTTTTAAGTCCTAATCAATTTTATTGAATCTTAATCTCTCTCTAGCAACTCTAAATAAATTAGTGCAACATAAAAAAAATCAAAGAAAAGATAATCAACATAATTACAGTCAATTATAGTCTACAACCTAACAAAAAATTGGTGTTCATGTATTGTAAGATGTTTCTTATTTATTGTCATTATTATATGCACTAACACTTGCAAGATCTTAAGGATACTCCATCCTCCTTGTATGCTATTGGTACAACTACAATAGTTCAATAAGAGCTTCACATTTGATTGGTAAGATATCCCTTTTATGTTTTCATTACCGTTTGTCATTTATATTTCCTTTGGTCCCCCGAAAGCATGCACTCTTTATCATATTTCATCATATAACCATTTTGGAGGTGGGAATGTACCAACAACCTTTCTCCCTTTACATATTTTGCAAGTTTACAAGTTTTCTATTGATTGAAGTGGATTTCACATCTCAATGCTCCTAGACCCTAATACATTTTTCAAATACTTTTCAATAGTAAAGTAGGGCGCATGGATTACCCAAGCTTTGTTGGACTTCATATCCTAATTTTTTTTGTCAAATACCTTCAAACAATGGTACACCTATGTAGGCCCTAAAACCCTAGATTTCAAAACTTCTGGACTAGATTTCAAAACTTCTGGACTAGAATGCCCAACACCCTTGTCCTACTAGTTCTACTCTAGATTTTAATGTCAGGTTCCTCTTTGTATCTCCTCTTTAGATCCATTTTCTATTTCTTTCATTTGGTTCTTTAACTTATAAATTTTGTTACAATTGTCCATTTGATCCTAATTCACCTCATTCAATACAACTCATCATATCAGTCACAACACATAGACTTAAAAAAGGGACCAAAACCCTAACGAACCTCTTTGGATCTCCTTTGGGACAACAACCAAATAGTAACTCTTGGTTAATTTTGGCTCCCTAATATTTATGATGAAAGATAATTGATCTAGTTTAAGTCATTTAGGCTATATCTCCTTTCACCGTATTACATTTTTGTGAACCTGGCTTAGCTTACATTTGCAAATATTTTTATTTTAATCACATATATTATAAGATCTAATTTACTTGATTAATTTTTTTTTTTTTAATATATTATTTAATATTACATGCATTGTATTTTATTAAAGCATTGTAAGTATTTTTCTCTTATGTTATTGCCAAAACATAAAACCTAAAACACCTTCTATTCTTCTAACATTACATCAGCATATCCATCTTGTCATCACCTTCTTCTAAAAAATTATTCTCTTCTTTTCTTACATCATTGATAGATGTTTCTTTTTAACCTTTGGTAGCCCTTCTTTAAGTGATGATGAAGATAACACTTATCCCCCTCACTATATATATATATATATATAAGTTCTTCCCTCATTTTTAACCTCTAATCAATCTTAATCTCTCTCTATTAACTCTAAAGTAATTAATGCAACATAAAAAGCAAGAAAAGTATAAGATAAGAAGCGTAATTATAGTAAATTATAGTTTGCAACCTAAATAAAATGTCATATTCATGTATTTTAAGATGCTTCTTATTTATTATCATTATAACATGCACTAATATTTGTAGGATCTTAAGTACACTCCTGCATCCTCCTTGTATGAGATTGATACAACTACATCAATCCAATAAGGGATTAAAATATGAGTGGTAAGATGCCCCTTTTATGTTTTCATTTTTATTTATAATTTATCCCACCTCTAATCCCTCAAGGGTAAACCCACAATAGTGGGTTACAATTTTTTGAACGAAGAAAAATTAGAAATGCTCATAAAAAAAATTAAAATGGTTTACCCCTTCTAATGAAGAGGGTTCGAATGAACCACCCCCCTTCTAATGAACCCTTTTGAACACCTTCCCTCCACCATTTCAAAATTTATTCCATTTTTTGACTATCGAGCTTGGGAAGGAGGTGCAAATGGAGTCAACTTGATAAACCAAGTTGGATGATTGTAGTGATCAAAAGTGCTTCCATCAACTATATTGGCTTTGTTTTTATTTTTATTTTATTTTTAGTTTTTCATATAGTTTTCGAATGTCAAGTTTGATGAAAAATCATTGTGGAAAATAGTAAATTTGAGGGAAAATTTGAAAAATATATATCCACTAGGTATTGATGTCTCGTTCTAACAAAAAAAGAAAAATTGAATTTCAATACATACCAAAAAAGTTATGTGAGCTGAAGTGCACCTATGTCTAAGTTATAAATGTTTTGACTTCAAAACTTAATTAAAAGAAAAATATTCAACAAAATGCTATGAAACAAAATGAAAGAACTAGATAATTTGTGTTACCAACCTAAATTCAAAAATAGTGAATTTTATCCTTTTATAGAAAAAGTTATAGATGCCAAAAGTACCACTTTTTAAAAATGTTGTTTACTATTAAAAACTAGTTATCAAAGGAGACGGAAAAAAATTACAATTTAATTTCATTTTTTTTTTTTTAAATACATTTAAAATCTATAGACAAAATCACACAAATCACTAGTTTACATCATTTTCAAATTCCTAATAGTTTACCTACTATAAGTGTCAGAAAGTAAAGTTTTCTTTGAAAATGTTGATTTCAATGTCAAGTTTGGCCAAAAAGTGTAACCCATTATTGTGGGATGACCCTCAAGAGAACACACTCTTTATCATCTATCATCATAGTCATTGTGGAGGTGAGAACACTAACATAGGGTTTGACCAAGGCAAGCCCCTATACAACACAACCTTTCTCCCTCTATCTATTTTGTAGGCTTACATGTTTTCTACTAATTGAAGTGGATTTAACATCTCAAGGCTCCTAAACCCTAATGCATGTTTCAAGGACTCATCATCAATAAATTAGAAAACATATTTTACCCATGCTCTATCAGGATATGAATTTTGATTTCTGTTGTCAAATACCTTTAGACACTGATACACCTGTGCAAGCCCTAAAACCCTAGATTTCAACACTTCTAGACTAGGGCACCCAATTCCCTTGTAGATTGTCAATTCTTCTCCATATTGCAATGTTAGGTTCCTCTCTATATCTCTTCTCCATATCCACTTTATATTTCTTTTTCTTTTTTTTTGTAATTTCTATGTTATGTTACACTTATTTCATTTGATCCTAATTCACCTAGTTTAATATAAGTCATCATATCAGTCACAACACACACACACACACAAAAGGGACCAAAATCTTAACCAACTTATTCAGCTCCTCTTTGACAAAAACAACCAAATAATACTACTTGGTTAATTTTGGCTCCCTAATGTTTATGGTGAAAGCGAATTGATCTAGTTTAATTCATCATCTTCATGTTCTTGGTATCTCTATATTTTACATGACCAATATTTTAGGTTGTGGCTATTATGGATGGTATTATTGAGTTAACACTCAATGAATTTGGTTGTATGAAAATGCAATATTTGTATAAATTTCACTAGAATTATGAGTAGATCTTTGTCATGATTGTATTTGAATATGTTACATTTATTATTTAAAATGGGGAGATGTTAGTATACTATTTTTTTATCTTGACGATAATTTTTTTAATTTTTTTAATTTTTTTTTATTAATAAGAGGGTAAAAACTTTATTGAATCAGAACAACAATACAAAGTCATAAGAAAGAAGTCACAAGGGGCCCAACAAAACAAGAATTAATTCACACCCAAGAAGCACCTCATATCCTCAGCAACCCACTCCTTAAGAACAGGGGCCGGGTCATTGGGAAGATTGCCCCAATCATCCACATACCAAGAATCAGTCCTCTTTGTTGCCCATCTAGCCAGCCCATCAGCCACCCTATTCCACTCTTGGGGAATATGGCGGAAAACAATGGACTTCAAAGAAGAGCACATAGAAATAATCTGCTTGACAACCACAACTAGCTGCCAATTCACATCCTCAAAATTTTTCCTATTCAACATATCAATAACCACCTGAGAATCAGATTCACAGACAATCCGCCGCCATCGAAGGCCAACCACCCGCTCCATCGCCAAAAGAATAGCACTCACCTCCATAAGATTATTAGTTTACATACCATGATACATAGAAAAGAAGAAAACCACCACTCCTAAGCTATCCCTACCAATACCTCCAACTCCAGCATGCCCAGGATTACCCCTAGATGACCCATCTATATTGATTTTTAGCTCTCCTAGAGCAGGTGGACACCAAAAGCCATCACGAGCAACTCTCTCACGCCCATGCCTATGATGTACTTTGCTCAAAATACTCTTGTCCCCAGTGACAAGACCCAGAGCATTAACCACACCCAAGTCCCTAGGATCAATCAGCATAGACAAATCACACTTTGCAGTCAAAGACTCTTGTAGAGCCCCAAGGATGCACCTCCAAAGTTGCCCCATGAGCAATTTTTTATCCAAGAAAATTCTTTTGTTACGCTCTAGCCAAATTTTCCAAACAATCAAACTAGGACCAATGCTCCAAGCAATTTTAAGAAAAGGGGTTGTGGCAGGAGAAGATCCCTGTCTCTTCCAAAAGTCCTCCAAAGAAGAGACATGGCAACATGGTAAGCTCCAGAGATTCCACCAACAATGCCAAATAGTCTTAACAAAAGAACATTGAAAAAAGAGATGCGAGAAGCATTCTTCATGTTGACCACAAAGAATGCACATGGAGGGGCCTTGGAACCCTCATTTCCAAAGATTGTCCCAAGTAAGACACTTACCTTGGACCACCAGCCAAGAGAAAAAATTACACTTAGGCCAAGCAAATTTATTCCAGACGTGATTCCACCAAGAAACCTAAGAGCTCCCAAAAACCTGTTTATCCAACACCTGATAACCAGAGGCAACTGAAAATTTACCTTTCAAATTAGGACCCCAGGAAAGCTCATCACTCCCCTGTTGACAATTGCAGGCATGACCTGATAAAATCTTAGAAAGCTCCTGACGATCCTCCACCATGCCACCAAGAGGCCAATCCAAGGGTTCCTTCCACCTGGATACAAAAATCTAACCCAAAGAATGTTGAGATTTGAAGTCTACCACATGACACGAACCCGCCTCCTCAAAAATCTGGCACAAGTCTTGGAGGTGGGGATGAGAGGACACAATGGGTGGATGTCCATCCCAAGAATCATGCCAAAAGAGAGCATCCCGCCCCCCATTACAAATCTAGAAAATTCGCTGTTTAATAAGCTTGGCACCCCGTTTAAGGGTACTCCAGATCATAGAACCTTTCCCCTCCATATTGAATCTTACAACCTCCCTACTTTCCACTGCCCCCAAATATTTGAAGTTCAGAATTTTAGCCCATCGTAGATGTTGGTTTGAGCACCAATGCTAGTACAACTTAGCAGCCAAGGCCTACCCACTCAAATCCGTCCGTTGTAGACCAAGACCCCCCTCCTGCTTTGGCCTACAAACAACATCCCACTTCACCAAACTCCATTTTCTATGTAGAAGGTTTCCAGCCCACAGAAACTGACGAGACAATTTATAAAAATCTTTAATAAAACTTGAAGGAGCAAAAAGAACAAAGAACCTATGAATATCATTTCCCCAACTCCATCCCTGAAGCAAGCCACTAGCAACCTGAGCACTTCCCCTCATTAATGCGCTGCCCAGAAGCAGCCAAGTAACTGTCCAACACACTGCACCATTTGAGAGCCTCCTCAACCTTCGCCCTACCCATCAAAGCAGTATCATCAATGAACTGAAGATGAGACTGAGGGGGAATATCATTTCCCCAACTCCATCCCTGAAGCAAGCCACTAGCAACCTGAGCACTAATGAGTCTTCCCAAGCCTTCTGCAAGAAGGATGAATAAGTAAGGAGACAGGGGGTCTCCTTGCCTAAGGCCTCTAGAAGCACCAAACAACTGAGTGGGCTCACCATTGATAAGCACTGAAAAGGAAGAAGAAGTAACACAACTCCTTACCCATTCAATCCAATCCCCAGCAAAGCCAAAAGCTCCAAGAATCTTGAACAGAAAGTTCCATTTAACTCGATCATATGCTTTAGCCATGTCCAACTTGATAAACATAGATTTTTCTTTTGAGGATTCCATAGAATGGATGGTCTCAGCCGCAATAACAACCCCATCCATGATTTGTCTACCAGCAACAAAACCCCCCTGCTCCTCAGAGATTAACCCACCAAGCCAAGGTTTCAGCCTTTTAGCAATCAACTTAGTAATAAACTTATAAACAACATTACATAGTGCAATAAGCCTAAAAAGATCCAAAGAGTTAGCCCCCTCCTTCTTTGGAATAAGAGCTAAAAAATTTGCATTCAATGACTTCAACATTTGTTTATTCCTGAAGGATTCTTGAACCACCTCTAAGAGGTCCAACTTAACCACCTCCCAGAACTCCTGAAATAATTCAACTGGGAATCCATCAGGCCTAGGGGCTTTACCTTTCTTCATCTGAAACACAACAGTCTCAAGCTCTGACAAGGTAATAGGAGAAAGCAACGATTCATTCATTTCATTAGACACCAGCTGTGGGATACAGTCTAGAATCCTTGCTTCATCCTCCTCCACTGGAGGTGAATCCTCAGAAAATAAAGTAGAGAAATACCGAATGCAATCAACAGAAATAGAAGCAGAAGAGGACAAAATTTCCCTGTCAGAAAACAAGAGAGAAGAAATAACATTACCTTGCCTCCGATCTTTAAATGAGTTGTGAAAAAATGAAGTGTTCCTATCACTAGCCTGAAGCCATTCAATACGGGATTTCTGTTTCCAAAAAATTTCTTCTCTTAACTCCCATTCCTCAACCTCTTTTGTTGCAGCAACCTCTAACGAACTCAACTCTTCCATGAGACCTTGATCACGAATCTGTCTGGTAATTAGGTCTAGATTATCTTGAGCTTTCTATTTTTCATGAAACAAATTACCAAAATGTTGCCTATTCCATCTTTTCAACTTGTATTTAACATACTGGAGCCTTTTTGAGAAAGAGTACATAGCAGTGCCATAAGCTGGCTTCCCAAGATCCCACCAGCTAGGAAGCAAATCATGAAGTGATTCATCCCGTAGCCACATGAGTTGGAACCTAAAGGTCTATCTAGCACATCGTTGAGGCATGTCAGCCACCAGCTTAATTGGCCAATGGTCAGAACCTCGACCATCCAATACTTCGGAACTAGTCATCCACCTATCCCCCAACTAAAAATTGGACACCAAAAATCTATCAAGTCTTTCTAAAATAGAAGCATCTCCCATTCTCCTATTATTCCAAGTAAATATACCATTGCCTGGCCTGATATCCACAAGATTTAGAGTAGAAATATTTTCTTGGAGCAACAACGCAGAAGCTTCCAGCCTTGCAGTACCACCCCGCTTCTCCGCAAGCTCCATGATAGCATTAAAATCACCTCCAATAATCCAAGGATGGTAAGGAAACAAGCTACGGACTAAATGAATGTTGGACCACAAGAGTTGCTTACCCTGCAACTCCACAGGTGCATACACATTGGAGAAGAGAGCAATTTCCCCTGACATAAAACATGAAGCCACCATGGAAAGGGAAGACTTAAAAGAAACCCACCATTGGGGGCAAATCTTCTGCGGGTTCCATAAACAAGCCACCCCTCCAGAAGAGCCCAAAGCACCAATGCATTGGCATTCACCATTCCTCCATAGCTTAGGCACTAAACCCATCATACTCTCTACAGAGAGCTTAGTCTCCTACAGAAAAAGAACATCAGGTGAATGACGCCTAATCAAATCCCGAACAGCTTTTTGTCTAGGGCCACTGTTCAAGCCCTGTACATTCCAAGAGAGAACTATCATTTCAAGGGGCTGGAAAAATGTGAATCCAGAGTCTTGACTGACCCCGACTCCACCAAAGTCTCCCCTATCATCTTAATCTTTTCCACATCCTTCTTCCTTCCTAGCTTAGAAATTTTCTCCAACCCCCCCTTCTTGAGATCTTTTTGCAAAATACCCAACTGAGAGGATGACTTATTAGTCTTCTTACCCACCTCCGAACCCACTTTCTGCAAGAGGTGAGCCTTATCCACACTATCTTTCACTACCTTAGCACCACCGCCCAACTCATCCTGAACTCCCATCTGCCGATCTGACACCAGGTCCAAAGTCCCATCAACATGCGGAGCCATGCTCACCTCTAAATCTAGTTTTTCCTGTCCAGGATCATTCCTGACCTCCTCTGAGCTTGGCACTCCCGTACCCCCCTCCTGTTGGGGAGCATTCATTGCCTCGACCGAAGGGCCATGCTGATCAATATCCAAAGTCCCATGATCTAGATCAAAAAATCCTGGGTTCACCTCCTGCTGACTAAGATCTTCCAGCACCTCAAACCTATTGAAGGTGTCCTCCTCTTGCCTATCCTTCATAGTCCTTTTATGTCCTCTATTTCTATTTCGGCATCAAATTTATGAATATTGGTTGACTAACTAGTAGAACATTTAAATTCATACATTATATCAAGATCATGACATTGAACTATAACTTGATAGCCTTACTATCATCCTTGATATATGCATAGAGAGTTTAGAAGTTGAGATTAAGGGATAATATTTTTTAAGAACTCTAGGTATTTGGTGAGTTGTGCTTGTATTCTATTGTATAATTGTAATGTAGTTACATTTGTAGGTGAGTTGTTTCAAAATAGGAGTTAAACATATAAAATAATATTATGTCATTCTAAAACTTTATTGTATTAAATATGCAATCATTATGTCTTATTCACTAAACCTTGGCCAAGGTTGATTTTGGTGAAATTGACCAATTATATATATTTAGGGTACATAACTAACTTTATCCCTATATAGTATTCTACTATGACCATGCACACGAAGAGTTGGGTTCAATTGTAATAATATGATTGCATTTTTTGATTTATAAATATTTCATTGCTATATGGAATCACTACTTACTAACCATTAAGGTCACAATTAAATTATAATTACCAAGTGGAAATATAATCTAGATGATGAATCATACCAATATAATAATTTGGTTTCATTGTAGGGAAATAAAATTAAAAAGTTAAGAATATTATTATTAGTAAATTTATTAGGCATATATCCTCATATGGTGATCTAATGGATATAGTGTTGTCGACTACCTTGAGTATGAATTAAGTATCAATAATGTCTAAAGAAATTTTACAAGTACTATTGTATGTCCCTTGAATCTTAGATGATTCTTCTATTCCCTTCTCGATGCATGATGTGTTTTGTCAAGAAAGATATATAATATAATAGGATTATGATACTTGATATCATTAAATCATATTATGTTAGGACTCTACTTGGAGACATAAAAGTATGGTTGCATACTTTTTGTATTTCCACAATATATTGACTATTTCATTTTTCCCTGTGCTTTGATACAACCATGCCTATATTATATTGATTAATATAATTTTTCGGTATGGATTTGATTGTTATAAGTAAATAATTGTAGTTATAAAATTGGGTGGGACAATGAAACCTATTTTTTTATAATAATACTTTCATATAAAGTGGGTAGTAGTGTTAGTTGAGCTATATATATGTATACAATCCTATACATAGAATGGGATGATATAATTTAATTATTATAAATTTTAATATAAATAAATGAAACATTCCATACCAAGTGGGAAATTTGAAAGGGTTTGAAGAGATCTAGTATGAAACAAGCTATTTATCCTAATGGGTATGTGTAGAGACTTGAATTGGTGATTACTTTGGAAGTTTGAGCATTATGAGTTTTATGAATGGGTCACAATTTGGTTGTTTATTATTTATAAGTAACCAACCTAGCTTAGATGTGTTAATGAGATGATTTTGTAAGGGACTCTAGGAGGTTCATGTTGAGTTATGAATTATAACAGGGTGAGGTTTAATTTGAGATCGTGATGCCCTTGGATGAAAATGCTTTAGGATATGCTTCCTAAGCTAGGAACATGCTTGGATTTTTTAATACTACTAAGAATTTTTATTTATTTTTTGTAAAATTATTTTTTAAATAAAAAAAGAACTGGTGCCAAATGTAGCAGAAATATTTCCCTTTATATTTAGTGACACTCATTAAGCATGTCGTCCTTGCAAGGACAGTAAAATTATGCTTTTAAAAAAAACCTTGCCCATTAGATCCAAAAAATATGTGTGAAGGATACAATAGACTTGAAATGGAATATGCCTTGACCATTAGGACTGACACTATTGTGCGAAGAGATATGCAAATTATATTATAACCTTTCAAGCATACTCAAATAAAAGTGCCAAATATGTACTTTGGTACCATGGATGCCTGGCTTTCCACATGAATAAAAAGAATTTGAAAAGATCACTGCATTTTTTATGTTGCATATTTAGTAGCACATGTTTTGAAAAAAGATACAACAAAAGTGGTTCCTTTCTACATATCCATCACATCTCACTGAATTAACTCTAGAAGACATGGGAATTAATTTAAAGCATTTAAATCATGAATAACCCTTAACTTTGTTTTGTCACTTCCCAGCCCAGCTAGAAAATTTGCTACCTTATTCCCTTCTTTGTAAGTATGTGAAATAACCAAAGATTCAAGCTTATCCAGAAGTGACCAAACTTTGTTTAGCACATAACTCAAATTCCAATTTTGGATTGTCCTTGTCCTAAGTGTGTTAATAATTATTAACGAATCCCCCTCTATATGAAGCTTTGAAAATCCCATCTGAACTACCAATTCCAAACCTAATAAAAGAGCTTGTGTCTCTGCATAATTGTTTGTGCCAAATTGTAAATGGGAAGAAGAGAGTGCCAACACTACCCTTGATGCATTTTGTATACACACCCCTGCCCCAGATACTCCTAGATTACCCTTAGAAGCCCCATTGAAATTTAGTTTAACAAAGTCCTTTTGATGAGGAGACCATTTGATAGATGTTATCTCAATTGTTTTGTTTACATTTTGAAAAATACTACCATGGAAAGACAATCTAATGTGATTCCATTCTTTCATAATAGAACTATCCGAGCTTGTGAAGGATGAATTAATAAATTTCTCTCTTTGAACACATGAGTTCACCCCTTTTGAAATTTCCTTTTTGATTTTTAATAGAACCAAATCCATTGGGGATTTTATTTTCCTAAAAATTCTTAAATTTCCTTCCCACCAAATGTTCCAAATTACCAGAGCTGGAGTGATGAGCCAAATGCATGCAAAAAAGATGACTGATATAAGAGAGGCCAAGCTTGGAAAACATCCCAGATAGAATTTGGCAATGGGATGGACAGGTGAAGTTTTCTATTAATGAAGTCCCAACATTGAACTATTTATTTGTTGTGAATCATTTAAAGGAACCTTGTTGAGATATGAAATAATAATTTAGACATTTTGAGTTTTACTATTAATTAATAAAACTTTAGGAACAATGAATATTTCAAATTGACCATGTTGGTAAATGGTGATTTGTTGCACTAGATGGTTTAAATTCCTTCTATGGTCTTCCTCATATACTATCTCACTTATATGTGAAATTTTTCTTGAGTGGTTATCAAAGCTAAGGCTTAGGAATTCTGTGTGTTTAATCCTTGAGAGGTCAAAGTGAGGAGAACTACATGTGACTTTGATACAATTTGGAAGTGGGTATCTAAATTACAATCCTTGGGTGAAGGATGTCATGAACCTAAATTGGCAGTGAAAGTTTTAGGGAATAAATCCAAGGTTTTGGGTTGTTACTTAAATAAATAATTCCTCTCTCCTAGTATTCTTTCTAGCTTGAGGCTAAAATTTTCCTTGAATAGTCATGAATTCATCTTCCCAATTAATATGTCCCCACTATATAGGTATGAGCCAAAAAAGGAACCCATCCTCATCTAGTTTATCTACTTTGAGTTTTTTAGTGCTTTCTCTTCAAACATATCCTCTATTCCTGGATGGAGTTTTAGCGTCACCATCAAAATTGTCTATCTCTAATGTGAATGTTTTAGAATGCTTCTAGACTTGTTAGAACTAAAATAATTAGAGTTTATGTGTTGAACATTATGAAAATGTGTCATGGCTCAATGAGGAGTATAGGAAGGTATATGTTAGGCTCAAGACTTAGTGAGTTCTATTCTTCCAAGAAATAAGAGCATGATAAACTTAGATATGGCATTGTTATGAATGAGTTATAGAAACATACAAAATTTGTGTTTACTGATTATGTTAAATTAAGCCATCCTCATCTAATGGTTTGAACAACTGTTATTATGTGTGGATGATCTAGCTACTATACATATTAATTAGCATGGATATATGTTGAGTTTAAGATAGATCTCCTTATAATTTCCATTACAAGTAGTGGGAAAGTAATAGTGAGAATTGTTGAATATGGTATATTATTTATCTTTTGAAAACTTATGAGACTATGTGTATAGGTTTATCAATCACTTTACGTTTGTATGTAAAAACAAAAAACCTATTAAGTTCTTATGGATCTTTGTGATATGTTGATTATGCATGCTTGACTATAAGATGGACCCACATGTTAGAGCCGAGTCTGATATAGGTGCATGGGTAGTTGGCTATCCCCAATACTATGTAGGCAATGGATTTTATATATTTATTTATTATATATTATGAATTAGATGTCATTCAACAATATTAGATAGAGATGCAATATTCTAGGAGCTATGTGTGTTATGATGCACAAGGGTTTTTATTGAATATCACTAGTATCGTGTAGGTGAAATATGTTTGGAGTAATTTTCATACCTTAGAGTTTAACTAACTATAATTGATGGAATGTAGATGATAAATGCTAAGATTCATCCATGGTATGCCATTGCTTAACTAGCTTTCACTAGTACCATGTAGGTGATAGATGGAAAGAGCTACCTCATACTAAGTGGGACTAACTTTTACTAGTGATTCTAGAGATGTAATATTCTAGGAGCTATGTGTGTTATGATACACAAGGGGTTTTATTGAATATCACTAGTATCATGTAGGTGAAATATGTTAGGATAAATTTTCATAACTTAGAGTTTAACTATCACTGATGGAATGCTTACGATGATGAATGCTAAGATTTACCCATGGTATAACATGGCTTAACTAACTTCCACTAATACCATGTAGGTGATAGATGGAAAGATCTACCTCATACTAAGTGGGACTAACTTTCACTAGTGAAGTGGAGGTAATATCTATTAAGATCCATTGACTCACATGGTTCAACAAGCTATGAAAATATTATTAATAGCCAAATGTGTTTATTTTTGTTATATTTGTGCCTTTTTGGTGATTACCACAAGTAGTAAGGATTCTCACTTATCTTCATAGTTGATGGTGAATTGGTATAAATGATGGGACCCATAGTGTAGCATAGGATGAACTAATACTATTATTTTTTCTTGGGATGTATTTAAGGAATTATGCATTAGAGAACTAGGTAAAAGGGAAGTTGCTTGTAGTAAGGTTCTAACCAAATCTTTTTGCTAGTTGCTCACTATGTGTAAATATAATGATATTGAGCTATTCACATTGTGTATGTGTGTTGTATGCATGAGCAAGCCACAAAATGCATATGTCATAATGCATGAGTTATTCAAATTGTGTATGTGTGTCTATGGATGGGCTATTCATTATGTATATGTGATGTATGCATAAGCTAGTTGCATGGGGTACATGTGCTAGTCACACTATGTTTATATGATGCATGCATGATCAATTTGAAATGTGTATATTTGATGCATCCATGAGTTATCACATTTAATGTATATAATGTACATGCATGATTTAGTCACATTTTGTACATTTTTTGTATGTATGAGGTAATCACAATGTGTAAATGTGATGCATGTATCAACTAATCACTATATAGATTTGCATGTTCATACATTGATATTGGAATACATGTAATAATTGACTAGAAAGTATTTGTTAGAGTACTATTATATATGGATTGATTTGAAGCATTAGTTTAATTATTAAAATAAATTTAATAAAAGGTTAGAGACTTAATCTCAAATGTGAGGATGATGAATTTATGTTATTGGTGTATGAATTGTAAAGCCTCTAATTCTTAAGAAGTGATATGTATGAAGTGTAACTATAAATCATGATATAGAGTTGTTTCCATGACTATGGATGGTAAGGCTTTGAAGTTGGGACTTCCAATTTGGAAAGAATATGTTTGGTTGATTAAGATAGTACAAAAGATATAATGTTATTAGGAAAACCAAATTTCTAGTAACTAGGGTGAGCTATCTATATACATTGAACACCTCATGAGCCTAGTGGACTCAAATGCACTAGCCCACACCTCCTAGCAACAATGCATAGAGGATATCAACAAAGTGATGTAGGAGTGGTCAGTACAACTACACCTTGTAGTCCCAAGGAGAAAGGTTGATCAGAGAATTCATGTAATGCTATCACAAGTTAAGCATTGAATCTATTGCCATGGGAAAGTTCAAAGAAATGATTGATGAAGAGCTTATTGCACTAAAGGATCACCTAACTATGTTGTGAAGGATGACTAGGGTACCATTTATTGTTCTCCTATGGAATAATATTCTTTTTTTATGGTACAACCCAAACTTGCACTTGAAGTAGATCAAAGCCATCAAGTAGAAAAAAAAACATTTTTGTGTAAGAAATTTAGGTCCTCAAAAAATGCAATAAAAAATAAGTGTTCTTCCACTAAATTTACCTAGATAAAACAATGAAATAAAGGATTTAAGAGCTATTAAAATGGAATTATAAATATGAAATTTAAATGAACAAAATACAACACTTAGTTAAATTTTTAAGATGGAAAAGCGATATTAAAGATGTTAGGAATTCATTAACCATTAAATGTTAGAATTTTAAGGTATTGATTAAAAATATATTTTAATATTTATAAATTGATTATAGATTGCTCTAGTTTAGATCCATGCCTACAAAAGTGAATTGGCATATAGACTTAAACCTATATCAACAAGAATGAATTGACATAAATGTGGTTGATTGGAAACACTTCACCTTGATCTTTTCATTTGTAAATATTAATAAGGAATAGGTAGGTTTACAGACATTTGGGGAATCTACTTAATCATGAGGGTCATGTTCTCCTAAGTCAGAATCCTGGATGAAGTGATTATAACAAGAATAATGGTCGAGGACAATAATCAAGCATTCAATTGACCTACGATGATGTATCTTTTAATAATGTTGCATGGTGTTCTTGATGTTCTTTGATTATTCCTTTATCGTTAGATTCCTAAGATGTTCCCAATGGTTTCAAATGAGAAAATGAATGGTAAATACAATAACGTTAGATTGAACATCAATGGTTGGCAAGATGTAAATATTAATTTTAAAAGTTTAAAAAATTATGATTTAAATTTATAATTACAAAACTACTATGAATCAATTTTACAACCATAAATTTGATCTACAATGATAAATAAAAATTCTAAAAATATATAATAGTAAGAGTAGTAAAATGATATTGCAAACAAAATTTGTCCAACAATTTATAACTTATAAATTTGTTATTATATTAAAAACACATTATTAGAAGGGGCCAAATGATAAGGGAAATGGAGATGGGTTGCAATTTTCCCCATTAAATGTATAAACTAGATGGCTAAAAATAGCACACAAGGAGAGAACAACAATTTAAATGGAGCAATAAAACAAAAAACAAACTAGCCGTTGCACCGTTGAAGGCTCTTCAAATACAAATTAAGCTTTCAAAGCTCTGCATTTCTTTATTCTGATCGATTGTGATCTGATATTGGTGTATGTGAAGATCCATGTGGACGAGGAGCAATAACAATCAATTCTTCTTCTTCTCGACAACACCCGCTGGAATTCTAGCATGGTGTCTCTCATCTGTGATGTCCTGATTGTTCTCCTATGTTCCCTTGCAGTCTTGGGAATGCTTTTCCGTCAGATGAATATTTGGTAAGCATAAATAAAAATCTATAGCACCCGCCTAAAAATATTTGCCTTCTGCAATGCCCACGTCTGTTTTTTTAACTTTTATGAAGTTGGGCAATGCATCTTTAAGCTGATTGCTAAAATCTATGATGCAAGCACATTATCTATTTAATTTCTGTAATACCCACTTATGCTTTTTAAGTTTTATGAAGTGGGTCAATGTCGATTGCAACTGGTAGCTATTTTGTCTTGCAAATATGAGAATCCAGAATCTCTTAGAATAATATGAATAAGATTTCACGCGCCTTGCACGTACACTTTGACTGATTCTTTTGTGGGTATTAATACTCATTGCAGACAAGTACAGCACTGACTTTGCTTTGTTTTTACGCAAACTGGCATGCTTGACTTGGTCTTTTTAGGATTGGTTTAAGAGGCATAACTTGAGGAGGAGTGGGAGGCAGAACACCTAAATAGAAATAAAGAATTGAGATGTCTGATTTGCTTTCCTCGAGAACTTGCTGCCCTGATGTCTGTTCTTCAATATATTCAAGTCTTGAGGTATGTCTTCAACATCTGAATGTAGATCAATGTGTTTCTTGTCGAATGCATTTGCTTTTGATAGTAGGATAACTTACTCTGTGGCTTGAACAAAACTACATTGCACAACATCCTCAAACAAACCGATTCCTAAAGGCACACCCATTATAGGGAGTTTTTCATTTCTTTGAAACTGATTGGGAGTGCCAGAGATCGATTTTAAAAATTTACATTTCCCCTGTTCTGAAGCTACTTTTCATTTATTGAGATTTATCCATTTGGTGTGCTGTCAAAGTGGGATTTACATTGTTTCCTGGCAATATGTTCAGCATAAAGGTTTTATCAGTCCTCTGCTGATGATTATGCCTTCAAAGCATAATTAGCCAGTTGACATTCTTATAACTGAATAGCCTCTTAAATGGACTCTCATTTTATCTTCCTCTCCTTTTAGTGTTAAACTGAAAGGGAAAAACGAACGAGCACAAGATTGTTGTTTCTATGCACATTTTTAGTGAGAAAGCATTGCATTTATTTTCTATGTTGTTTTGTTATTTGTGGGTCTGTTTTATTCTGTTATTATTTTTGCTTTAATTCTATCAAATCTTAAAGATCTGCAATAATTGTTGTTATTTGATCCTGCAATAAAGTAATCTCATTATGGACATTAGCTAATCCATGCTGCAAATAGTTGCCACAACAATAAATTCATTCATGTTATCTTCCTTCCATTCCTGTTGTATGCTTCAAACACAGATCATGGTATTAGATTTTTCCATGCTTCTAAACTAGCAATACACCATATCATCATAAAGTTTTTTCATATACTCATTATGATCATCCATTACTCGTCATCTCGTCTGGTTTTAATCTTGGAGTCTAGTCCACAGTCAATGAGTGAAAGTGTTTGTTTAGCAAGAGCAACACTGTTATCATCTTTCTCTTCCTGGTGCATTGATGGGCACACATACTTGCAATTAGGACATTTCCTTGAAACCATCTCTGCCGTGTCATTTATGTTGTTTTCCTCCTCAAGATAAGCAGTATTGTTTAAGTCTGAGTGTGGAGGCTCAAAGCTCTTCCCATCATTCTCTTGTGATTTAAGAGGGAGGTTAAGCTCAAGATCCAACCTCTTGGATAATCAAAAGATAAAAGATCCTTCGACGATTGATTAGGACTACCATGTTTGCCACCTCTTGGATAATCAAAAGATAAAAGATGCAGCCCCTAAAGGTCCTAGTTTACCCAGCACTCGATTGGAGTTAGCCAAACTGCAGTATAAACAAAACCCTTAAAAGATCTAAATGCAATAACATAGAACAACTATACAATCATTAACATCTCCAAATTTTATTCTGGAATACATGAATATTAATCTTGAAAATTTCAATTTACCAAGCACTATTATAGCATTAGGCAAACTGCAATTAAGCAAAGTATGAATGCATTACTGCAACTCCACTAAAATAAATAGATACATAGTATCGTCTTACCCATGAAAATAGTTCCTAATAAAATGTCTAATCTAGAGAATGCCTAAAGTAAATTTCACCAGAAAATCAAATCTCAATAGCATAAGATGTACACACCAGAGAACACCAAGAGTAAGTTTTACCTGATAAGCAAATCTAAAATAACTGTGAAATTCAGGGGTAAAAATAACTCTAACAAACCCTAGGCACCAAAATCCATGTAAATTATGCTGACAAAACTGATGTGTGTGCAAATGATTAAAAAATGCCTAAAGTAAATTTCACCACATAATCAAATATCAAAGATGTAAGATGTTTAAACCAGAGAACGCCCAAAGTAAGTTTTACCTGATAAGCAAATCTCAAATAACAGTGATTTCAAGGGTAAAAATAAGTTTGGCAAACCCAAGGCACCAAATTCCAAGAAAATTATATAGACAATGCTGAAAGTATGCAAATGAATAAAAAATGCAGAGCATATGAATTTTAAAAGATTGAAGGAAAAAGCAAGATACAGCGTTTGGGAATGGTTGTCGCGGGAGTTGATTAGGAATACGACAGATGGTATAAAGTTCCATGTGAATGACATTGATCTATAAATCTTAAGCCACAGTGATGCATAAGAAAGAGAGATGGGGTCTATTCACCTGAAACCTCTAATTTTTTTAATGAATCCTCTTAAACTTCCATTAATTAAGTGACATGGCCCATGGATCATCACTTTTCAAGCTATTCCTTATTGCTTCAAACGTTGCCCTGTAACATTATTTGATTTTGAGATATTTCTTTGGAAACATACCTCCAATAAACCCTCTACCTTTATCCAGGTTGTATGACTGCACACATTGTAATAGCTTGTCCTCTCCCAATACATTTGGCTGAACAACCTCCTCGACTATAATTTTTGGGAGCTCGAGCAACTGTAGAAGGTCCATTGCATTGGGTAGGAAAATAGACAACATTTGCGATGGAAACAAAATCCTTGGTGCACTCGGACTTAGAACATGCTCACCAATTATTGCCCTGACACTGTCGACCAAACTAGGGTAGGACACCCTAAAAATAAAAGACAATTCAAATTCTTGGATTTCCCTAGAAAACGGGCGCTCTCCAACTTTAATTTGCACAGAAACCCTAAATTGTTTTTCCACGTATTCCATTGAGCACTAAACTTACAATATTACAATTCTTCCAAAATGAACAAAAGACCCAGAAAATAACCTGGCCCAAGAGCTAAAACCCTTCAACACTCTCTACTTTTAGTAAAGAAACAAAATGCTTTCACCCACTAATACTGATAGAAACAAAGACTTTACCCACTTACAGTGAAAGAACCAAAGATAGAACCAGGCATGCAAATTGAAGTCAAGAAAGCACTGTGAATGTACCAGAGAATGATCCTGGAGTGAAAATTGAAGACAATAAAGCACTGTGATGACGAGGATTGCAATTCAAACTTGTATGTTGGAGAAGAGAATTTACTATCCAGAAACTTGGCCGCAAAAGCTTTCCCGCAGAAACTTGCTGAATAAGAGACGAAAAGCCACCCAGAAACTTGAAATAGACCAAAACAATGCTAGAAAATTAATGACCCATGGGCCATGTGAAAAGTTGAACTCATACGTTCAATTTCTCGTGTAGACCAACCTCCCCCTCTCCCAGCAACATCTACTAAAAAGAAAAGCCCTCCTCTAAAATTACAAAATTTCTTATTAATTCTCCAATGGCTACATTTCCCTCTTCTCTTCTCCAAGATGTCAGACACAACAAAAATCATATATTTTCTGGAAGCACTCCTAAAAATATCTGAACAATTAGAATTGTCAAGAAAGTGGAATCAGTCTTTACTTATAAACCGTTTGTTCATCAATTTCTAGGAGTTATGGAAAGCAAGCACCACCCTCTTTTTTCAACTGCCATTTTTCTTCTTTGTTGCAAAGTCTATACCATACACAGTACACAGTACACAGACAACAACACTTTTCCTTTCATATTTAGATTTGAGTCATTTCACACTCCATGTTCTTCCATCTACTTGCTTCAACTATTGGATGATATGAGCTTATATGAGCTACCAAATTAATTGGCTTTGGATGCTTTACTTCGGTTAAGGTGTTTTCAAATATATGCCTTATCTTTCATAATTTTTAGTTTAACTCCGGTTAAGGTGTTTTCAAATATATGCATTCAGAGATCTCCTTGAGTATTTCTCTTTTAGAATGGAATAGATAACAAAATACAGAATTTCTGCCTTTACTGTATAGCTTCTATAAAATAAAACCATCTTATAACCACTGCTTACTAAAGATGAAGTAGTTGTGTGTTAAATGCCACACCTACTAGGCTGGTCTTAGGGTCTTTGCTCAAAATGGAGAGAGTGTTTATGGCCCGCGCCTGATATTTAGGGTTCACAAAGCTATCCATTCAAAGTCGCCCTCACTAAATTGTACAAAATCTTCTCCAAAATCTCTGCATTATGGATTTCACCCTCTATAGATGTTTTTCACCATTGACAACATTGATGGCCTTATCTTCCACTTATGATTTTTATATACAATATTTCCTTAATTCTCTGGAGATTTCTTTCAATGCTTGTGACTTCAGTCATTTCATTTTAGACTGTCATGCTTTGTTATCCCCCTTTGATAGTTTTGTTGATGCCAACTTGTATTAGTTTTCCATCACATCATTGTGCAAGCTTGTATTAGATATGTAATTGAAATTATCTGCAATTCTGTGAACTGATATTTCAAGGAAAAAGTAGAATGGTTAGAATGTCTTTGTGTGTAAAGGTGGTGTCGATAATAGAAATACTGGTGCATAGTGATTCGGCAAACAGGTTAAGGTATTTTCTGATTAGACAGTTTCAAGTTGCAGGTTCATGGCCTCTCAATGTCTCAATTTCAGGTTTCTAATGAAATAGTTAGTTTCTAGCAAATTTTAATATACTCCTTTGACTTAGGAAATTATTATACTAATATCTACAAGTGGCCAAGGATAGACTTTTCAGAGTGTGAATTTATGGACTAAATTTCAGAATATAAACAATATCCAATCGGGTAGTAGATTGTTCCTAGTAATATATACTCAACTCAATACGTTGTCAGTATTCCCTTATGCTCTGTTCTGAGCATATTCTTATAATATCAAAGCATGTATGTGGTTTTGAATTATATGGCATGGCTGGATAAACAGTTTATTCTATGTTATCACTATTCTCAAGGATAATATTAATCTCCTCCAATTTACTAGTACTGGAATATGATTGGATTATAGTTTGGATTTTTCGTTATGCTTGCTATATATTCATTATTAATGTTCACATGTTGGCAATCAGTTTTGTAATGATTTAACCATAAACCCTTGAATAGGTATGCTTTGAAAAATTAAAAAAATCTTCAACCAAGCACCCAACACTAGTAAAATCCCTCAAAGTTGCTTCTACAGTCCATGAACTTCAGCAATGTTTGTAACTGACTTGTTGTGCAGTAATTGAAGATATTTTACTGCCCTATCCTTAACATTTTAACTAGTTCATTCCAATCCTCTATCTTCTCGGATATTTTACTACCCTAATTTGAAACCATGAAGCTAGCACCCAACACTCCCGAGTCTCAACGTGATGCCATTTGGTGATGGAATATTGGACACTTTTAATGATATGGAAAAAAGTTAATATTATGTAACCACATGATGATAATCTTAAAGTTTTTTTAACTTCTTAGAAAAGTTGAGTTGTATATCTATTGAAGCAAATTACCTACTTTTCTCTTTTAAAAATAATTAATGATGCTTTCATCTAACTTTTATACACACACACACACACACACACACACATGTATATATATATATACATACATATACATA